>SJYQ01050218.1:0-10980 GCA_006410935.1 Redunca redunca
TTAAAAAATACCAAATGTATGACAGCACAGTTATGTGTGAGCATGGGCTGATTAGTCATTAGTCCATCGAGATGTCTTATTTAAGGGGGAAGAGTGGGCGATTTTAGGTGGGATGGCCCTGAAGAAAGAACCAGATGTCTGATAAAATTCATTAGCTAGCTACCCCCACAATCAATGGGCCCGGAGCGAGAAGAGGGATCCCTGCCAAGCGGGTTGCTGGTTTCACGCGGCATGGTGATTAAGCTCGCCATCTAATGGGCGGGATATGCATGCTGACAAGAATGGATTTGACTTACATGTGCTACTGTACGATGATACAATTGAATGTCCTATGCACTGTCGATAGGTAAGTTGTACTTGCTTATATGCATGGGGTAAATCATGTAATGTACTATATACATATTATGTCTGTACTACATTAATATTATGTCCTTTCCCCCGTGCATGCATGAATTCTGTGTCATGCATATCTGTATGTCTATGTATTTTGTGCTGTACCACTTTTTTTTCGTTTAGTAGATGCTGTCATATTCATGATTGTGTGGGGTGTAAATTCTGTATTGAGTTTTTGAAAGTTTTATTAAAATTGATACTGAGAGGGCTCTTGGTGTTTGTGAGGGTATATTGATAGTAATTCAGGGAATAGTTTAAATAGAACTTCAGCTTTGGGTGTTGATAGTGGGGCTCTTAGGCTTCTTCCTTGAGTCTCAGGGAGGTTAGTCATTCTCCTTCTCCGGTTTACAAGACCGGTATATTTAATGTACTACAGAGACTTGTCTTCATTTTAGGAGGTTATTTTCGATAGTGCTGGCCATTGGCATTAGTACTAGAATTAGTAGAAAATATATAATGGATGCTAGTTGCCCGATGATGATGTATGGGTGCTCGACCGGCTGTCCTCCGATTCATGTGAGCGTTAATAGGTCTGCTACTAGAATTCAGAATATGCACTGGCTGATTGGTCGGAATATTATGCTTCGTTGTTTGGATGTATGGAGTAGTGGCACTAGTACTAGGATTAGGATTGAGAGAGCCAAAGCTAGAACTCCTCCTAGTTTGTTAGGGATTGATCGTAGGATTGCGTATGCAAATAGGAAATATCATTCGGGCTTGATGTGAGGGGGTGTGTTAAGTGGGTTCGCGGGGGTGTAGTTGTCTGGGTCTCCGAGCAGGTCGGGTGCGAATAGTACTAGTAGTATGAGGGCTAGGATTAGTAATAGGGCGCCTAGAATGTCCTTGATTGTATAGTAGGGGTGGAATGGGATTTTATCTGCGTCTGATGAGATTCCTGTGGGGTTGTTAGATCCTGTTTCGTGGAGGAATAAGAGGTGAACTATGGCAAGGGCTGCAATGATGAATGGGAGAATGAAGTGGAAGGCAAAAAATCGGGTAAGGGTTGCTTTGTCTACTGAGAATCCCCCTCAGATTCATTCTACTAGGTCTGTGCCAATATATGGGATTGCTGAGAGGAGATTGGTGATGACTGTTGCCCCTCAGAATGATATTTGTCCTCATGGCAGGACGTAGCCCATAAATGCTGTGGCCATTGTTGCGAATAAAAGGATTACTCCGACGTTTCATGTTTCTAGGAAGGCGTAGGATCCGTAGTATAGGCCTCGTCCTACGTGTAGGAATAGGCAGATGAAAAATATTGAGGCTCCGTTTGCGTGTATATATCGGATGATTCAGCCATAGTTGACGTCTCGGCAAATGTGGGTGACAGAGGAGAATGCTGTTGTTGTGTCAGATGTGTAGTGTATTGCTAGAAATAGTCCTGTTAGGATTTGTAGGATCAGGCAGATGCCTAGAAGGGAGCCAAAATTTCATCACGATGAGATGTTTGATGGGGCAGGGAGGTCAATGAATGCATTGTTAATAATTTTTATTAGTGGGTGGGTCTTTCGGATGTTGGTCATTAGTGTTCTTGTAGTTGAATAACAACGATGGTTTTTCATATCATTAGTCGTGGTTAGATTCCATGCGAGAATAATGATAGTGTATATTGTATTTATTTTGAGTGTTATTTTTGTGATTGGTTTTGTGGGGTTCTCTTCAAAGCCTTCACCTATCTATGGGGGGTTGGGTTTAATTGTGAGTGGTGGGGTTGGGTGTGGGATTGTGTTAAATTTTGGTGGGTCTTTTTTAGGTTTAATAGTTTTTTTAATTTACCTAGGAGGTATGATGGTGGTTTTTGGTTATACAACGGCTATGGCTACCGAGCAGTATCCTGAGATTTGAGTGTCCAATACGACTGTTTTAGGGGCGTTTATTACTGGTTTATTAATGGAGTTTTTGATGGTTTATTACGTGTTGAAGGATGAAGAAATTGAGATTGTGTTTAAGTTTAATGGCCTAGGGGATTGGGTTATCTATGATACGGGGGACTCTGGGTTTTTCAGTGAGGAGGCCATGGGGATTGCCGCTCTGTACAGTTATGGCACTTGGTTGGTTATTGTGACTGGGTGATCTTTGTTAATTGGTGTTGTGGTTATTATGGAGATTACTCGTGGAAATTAAGTAGAATTATGCTGATAAGAATTGTAATTAAGAACGAGAGGAAATACAGTTTGATTAGACCTTTTTGGTTAGTAACTATAGTGGATATTTTTATTTGGATGAGTGAGGTGGTTTTGGGTAGGATATTTTCTAGTCAGATAAGGTCTAGGAGGGAGGATGCTGATTTTTGGCTTATTGTTAGGTTCATGTGGGGGGTTAAGCGGTGTATGATTGTGGGGTAATACCCTAGTTGGTTGGAGAATTTGAAGGGGCTTGATGGGTAATTAAATTTTAGGTTGTAGGTCATGTTGCTAATCTCTAGTGCTAGGATGAAGCCTAGGATTGTGACTGCCAGGGCCGTTATTTTTAGGTAGTGGGGCATTGTTATTTGGGGGACTGTTGTTGGGGGAATGTTGTTGGAGATGATGAACCCTGCGAAGAGGCTTCCGATTAGTAGGCGTTTGATTGAGTTAGTTAGGAAGGGGTTGTTTTCGTTGATAATAATGAGGGTTGGAAATCGGGGTTGTCCTAGGAGCGCGAAGAAGATAATGCGGGTGCTGTAGATGGCTGTGAAGGAGGTGGCAACTAGTGTCATTAGGAGGGCTCAGGCGTTGGTATATGACGTGTTTGCGGATTCAATGATTAGGTCTTTAGAATAGAATCCGGTGAGGAAAGGTATTCCTGTTAGTGCGAGACTACCAATAATGAGGGCTGTTGTGGTAAATGGTATTGCTTTGAATAGACCTCCTATTTTTCGGATGTCTTGTTCGTCATTTAAGCTGTGGATAATGGAACCAGAGCATATAAATAGTATAGCCTTAAAGAAAGCGTGGGTGCAGATGTGAAGAAATGCTAAGTAGGGCTGGTTAATGCCGATTGTTACTATTATGAGGCCTAATTGGCTGGATGTGGAGAAGGCAATGATTTTTTTAATGTCATTTTGGGTAAGTGCGCATAGCGCTGTGAATAGGGTGGTGATGGCTCCTAGGCATAGTATGATGGATTGGGCAAATTTGTTGTTTTCTGTTAGTGGGTAGAAGCGGATTAATAGGAAAATACCTGCTACCACTATTGTGCTTGAGTGGAGTAATGCTGAGACGGGAGTTGGGCCCTCCATTGCGGAGGGCAGTCATGGGTGTAGGCCGAATTGTGCGGATTTTCCTGTTGCGGCCAGTACTAGACCTATGAGAGGTAGATTTGAATTGGTTGGTTCTAGTATAAAAATCTGTTGAAGGTCTCAGGTGTTGAGATTGGCTAAGAATCATGCTATTGCTAGGATAAAGCCAATATCGCCGATGCGATTATACAGAATTGCTTGTAATGCTGCTGTGTTGGCGTCTGCTCGCCCGTATCATCATCCGATAAGTAGGAATGACATGACTCCAACTCCTTCTCATCCAATGAACAGTTGAAAGAGGTTATTTGCGGTGACAAGGATGAGTATTGTGATGAGGAATAGGAGGAGATATTTGAAAAATTGATTGATATTGGGGTCTGAGTGCATATATCATATTGAGAATTCTATAATAGATCATGTGACGAATAGTGCTACTGGGACGAATATCATTGAGAAGTAGTCTATTTTGAAGCTGAGTGACAATTTAAGGGTTTGGATTGTTAGTCAGTGTCAGTTCGAGATAATTATTTCTTGTCCTGTGTGGATAAACATTATTGTGGGGATCATGCTGGTGATGAAGGCATATGAGATAGCCGTTTTTACATAGTAGGGGTAGTTGGGGTTTTTGTAAGTATTAGAGCTCGTTATTGCAATTGGAATAGTTAGAAGGAGCAGGGTTGTTAGTGTGAGGGAGGAGAACATGTTTATTACTTTTATTTGGAGTTGCACCAATTTTTTGGTTCCTAAGACCAATGGATAACTACCATCCTTTAAAAGTTTGAAAAAGCCATGTTGTTAGACATGGGGGCGTAGAATTAGCAGTTCTTGCATACTTTTTCGGTAAATAAGAAGGCTGCGGGCTTCTATTGTTAGATTCACAGTCTAATGTTTTCTTTAAACTATATCTACAGTACAGGAGGCCTAAGATAATTTTTGGGTTTAAGGACAGAAGTAATAACGGTAGAATATGTAGTGATATGAGTGCGTTTTCTCGTGTGAAAGAGGGCGAGATGTTGTTGATATGGTGGGTATATTTACCTCGTTGTGTCGTAATTAGTATATACAGGGAATATAGGGCTGTAATTACCATATTAAGTCCTATTAGGATAATTGTGATGTTAGATCATGAGAAGGTGGATATTACTACGAATAATTCTCCGATTAGGTTAATTGTTGGGGGTAGGGCTAAGTTGGTCAGGCTTGCTAGGAGTCATCAGGCAGCCATTAGTGGGAGGAGTGTTTGTAAGCCGCGGGCCAGAATTATTGTACGGCTGTGGACTCGTTCGTAGTTGGAGTTTGCTAGGCAGAAGAGTATGGAGGATGTAAGGCCGTGGGCAATCATTAGGGCGGTGGCTCCTATGTAGCTTCAAGGTGTTTGAATGAGGATGGCTACAATGACGAGTGCTATGTGACTAACGGAGGAGTATGCGATGAGAGATTTCAGGTCAGTTTGACGGAGGCAGATTGAGCTAGTTATAATCATGCCTCATAAGGACAGTAAGATGAAGGGGTACGCTATGAAGTCGGTTACTGGGCTAAGGAGTAGTGTAATTCGTAGTATGCCGTATCCTCCTAGTTTTAGCAGGATTGCTGCAAGAACTATGGAGCCTGCAATGGGGGCTTCTACATGGGCTTTGGGTAGTCAGAGGTGAAGGCCATATAGTGGTATTTTTACTATAAAGGCTATCATGCATGCCAGTCATAGGAAGACATTGGATCAGGAGTTGGCTATTGGCTGTACTCAGTATTGGAGGATTAGGAAGTTTAGGGACCCCATTGTATTTTGGATATAGACTAGTGCAACTAGTAGGGGTAGGGACCCTGTTAGTGTGTAGAACAGGAAATAGAGGCCGGCGTTTAGGCGTTCCGTTTGGTTCCCTCATCGGGTAATGATGATAAGTGTGGGGACCAGTGTTGCTTCAAATAGAATGTAGAAAAAGATTAGTTCCGCGGCGGTAAATGTCATGATTAGGAATAGTTGTAGTAGGATTAACATGGAGATAAACAGTTTTTTTCGGATTAAGTTTTCTTTTGACAGGTGATGTTGGCTAGCCATTAGTATCAGGGGAAGGAGTCATATGGTTAGGATTAGCAGGGGTGTGGATAGGGAGTCGGAGAAGAAAGTTAGTGAAAAGTTGAGGCTGCTGTCGCCAAATTGGTTTATGAGGAGTAGGCTTGTTAGACTAATTAGCAGGCTGTGTAGTGTGGGGTTAATTCAGATTATGCTATTTTTTGATAGTCAAGTTAGGGGTATTAGTATTATTGTGGGAATAATATATTTTAGCATTGTAGTAGATTGAGGTTTTGCACGTAGTCGGTGCCGTAGGTGTTGGATACTATTACTAGTAAAGACAGGCCTAGTGCTGCTTCGCAGGCTGCAAAGACTAAGAGGATGATAGGCATTATACTGGCTAGGGTGAAGTGGGAGTTTAGGATTATTAAGGTTGCTATAACGAATAGGGATAATATTATTCCTTCCAGGCATAGGAGGGAGGATATTAAGTGGGACCGATATATTAATAGTCCTGCAAGGGATACTGCGAATGCTATTATGATATTTATATACACGAGGGACATTTGGTAATTATGAGTTTGATCATAATCTAATGAGTCGAAATCATTTATTTTGTTTTAAACTAAATACCATATTCGGTTCATTCTAGTCCTTTTTGGGTCCATTCGTAGGCTAGGCTTGCGGCTAATAGGAAAATTAATAAGAGGGCTATGGTGAGTATTGTGGGTAGGTTGGTTGTCTGTGAGGCTCATGGGAGTGGTAAGAGTAGTGCGATTTCTAGGTCGAAGAGTAAAAATGTGATGGCGACTAGAAAAAATTTTATAGAGAAAGGGAGGCGGGCTGATCCTATGGGGTCAAATCCGCATTCATAGGGGCTTGTTTTTTCTGAGTATACGTTTAGTTGGGGAAGTCAGAATGCGATGGTGACGAGTAACGTGGCTAGCGTAAGGTTGGTTAGGAGGGCTATTATCAGGTTTATTGTTCTTTTCCGGGTTTGACCGAAACTAACTGATTGGAAGTCAGTTGTACTAATTAATACTAAAAGAGCATGAGCCTCATCAATAGATGGAGACGTAGAGGAAGAGTCATACCACGTCTACGAAGTGTCAGTATCAGGCAGCGGCTTCAAATCCAAAGTGGTGGGTGGAGGTGAAGTGAAATTTTAGCTGGCGAAAGAAACAGACGATTAGGAAAGTGGATCCAATGATAACATGGAGGCCGTGGAATCCTGTGGCTACGAAAAAGGTTGAACCGTAGACTCCGTCTGAAATTGTAAAAGGCGCTTCATAGTATTCTGATGCTTGTAGTAGTGTAAAATATACGCCTAGTGCGATGGTAATAAACAGGGCTTGTAGTATGGGGTTGCGGTTCCCTTCTATGAGGCTGTGGTGGGCTCAGGTAATGGAGACCCCCGAGGCAAGAAGAACGGAGGTGTTGAGCAGTGGGACTTCCAGGGGGTTAAGTGGATGGATTCCTGTTGGGGGTCAGCAGCCACCTAGTTCGGGAGTAGGGGCGAGACTTGAGTGATAGAATGCTCAAAAGAATCCGGTAAAGAATAGTACTTCAGAGATAATGAAGAGAATCATTCCGTAGCGAAGGCCTTTTTGGACGGGTGAGGTGTGGTGCCCTTGGAAGGTACTCTCTCGGATAATGTCTCGTCATCACTGGTATATTGTGAGTAGATTTGTTGTTAGGCCAAGTATAAGTAGGGTTGTTGAGTTGAAGTGAAATCATATGATTAGACCGGATGTTATTAGTAAGGCTGATAGTGCTCCCGTAAGGGGTCAGGGGCTTGGATTTACTATGTGGTAAGCGTGGGTTTGGTGTGTCATTATGTGTTATCGTGCAGGTACAGGCTGACTAGGAGGGTGAACACGTAGGCTTGAATTATGGCTACTGCGAATTCGAGAATCGTTAGTAGGACTAGAATAATGAAGGTGATGAGAGCTGTTGTAGTGCTGATGCTCATTAGTGCAAGGGTGGCTCCTCCGATCAGGTGAATTAATAGATGTCCTGCTGTGATGTTGGCTGTCAATCGTACGGCGAGGGCTATTGGTTGAATAAAAAGGCTAATGGTTTCGATAATTACTAGTATTGGAATTAGTGGGGTTGGTGTTCCTTGTGGTAGGAAGTGGGCAAGTGATGCTTTAGTCTTGTTGCGGAAGCCTGTAATTACTGCCCCTGCTCATAGGGGGATGGCCATGCCTAAATTTATTGATAGTTGTGTGGTTGGTGTAAATGAGTGGGGTAATAGACCTAGAAGATTTGTAGATCCAATAAATAGGATTAGGGATATTAATATTAATGTCCATGTTTGTCCTTTGGTGTTGTGAATACTCATTATTTGTTTTGATACGAGTTGAAGTACTCATTGTTGGAGGGAGATAAGGCGGTTGTTGATCAGTCGGTTTGATGTAGGAAATAGTAGGCTGGGGAATAAGACGATAAGAGTAACAAGGGGGAGGCCTAGTACTATAGGGGTAATGAAAGAGGCAAATAGATTTTCGTTCATTTTGATTCTCAAGGGATGTTTTGTTTTAGTGTTTTTGTTGGCGCCAGTTCTGGGTTGTGGTAGAAATTGTGTTTTGAGACTTTTAGTTGGAAAATAATAAAGAGGACTAGAAACATTGATAAAATTATTGTAAGTCAGGTTGATGTATCTAGTTGCGGCATATCATCAAGGAGAGTATTGTGCTCTCAGTCTTTAACTTAAAAGGTTAACGCTTATATAGCTTCTTGGTGATTTTATAGTATTGACGCAGATCATTTTTCAAAATATTCTAGTGGTACTAGTTCAAGGACGATTGGTATAAAACTGTGATTTGATCCGCAAATTTCTGAGCACTGACCATAATATAGGCCTGGTCGGGTTGACATAAGGGTTGTTTGATTTAGGCGGCCTGGGATTGCGTCTGTTTTTAGTCCTAGGGAGGGGACTGCTCATGAATGCAACACATCTTCGGAGGAGATTAATATTCGAATTGTCATTTCCATGGGTAGTACAACCCGGTTATCTACTTCTAGTAGTCGTAATTCTCCTGGCTTTAATTCTGATGTTGGAATTATGTAAGAGTCAAAGCTTACATCTTCATAGTCTGTATATTCATAGCTTCAGTATCATTGGTGTCCCATAGTTTTTACTGTAAGGGATGGGTTGTTGATTTCGTCCATCATGTACAGAATTCGTAAAGACGGGAGAGCGATCATAATTAAGATAATGGCCGGTAGAATGGTCCAGATTGTTTCTACCTCTTGCGCGTCCATGGTGCTGGTGTGAGTTAATTTTGTTGTTAGTATCAGTGAGATAACATAGAGTACTAATGAGCTGATTAGGAAAACAATCATTAGTGTATGATCATGAAAATGCAGTAGTTCTTCCATGATGGGTGATGTCGCGTCTTGGAATCCTAATTGTATGGGATATGCCATATGAGATGTACGGGGTTTTCACCTGTAATTTAACCTTGACAAGGTTATGTAATGTTTTACTAACGTCTCATTAATCGAGAGAGACATAGTGGTTATGGTGTTGGCTTGAAACCAATAACAGGGGGTTCGATTCCTTCCTTTCTTATTTTAGGTTGACATATGTGGGTTCTTCAAATGTGTGATATGGTGGAGGGCATCCGTTTAATCATTCTAGGTTTGTTGTAGTTAGGTCTACTGTTGAGACTTCTCGCTTGGATGCAAATGCTTCCCAGATAATAAAAACTATTAGCATCACTGCTGTCAGTGAGATAAATGAGCCTATAGATGAGATAGTGTTTCATATTGTGTACGCGTCTGGGTAGTCAGAGTATCGTCGTGGCATTCCAGATAGTCCCAGGAAGTGTTGTGGGAAGAAGGTCATGTTTACGCCCACAAATATAATTGCAAAGTGGATTTTGGCTCATGTAGTGTTGAGGGTATAGCCTGAGAATAGTGGAAATCAGTGTACAAATCCCCCTATGATGGCAAATACCGCTCCTATTGATAACACATAGTGGAAATGTGCAACTACATAGTATGTGTCATGAAGGACAATGTCAAGGGAGGAGTTGGCTAGGACGATCCCGGTTAAGCCTCCAACTGTAAAAAGAAAGATGAAGCCCAGGGCTCATATTATAGCGGGGGATCATTTGATATTGCCCCCGTGAAGTGTTGCTAATCAGCTAAAGACTTTCACTCCGGTTGGAATGGCAATAATTATTGTAGCTGATGTGAAGTAGGCTCGCGTGTCAACGTCCATTCCGACTGTGAATATGTGGTGGGCTCATACAATGAACCCTAGGAATCCGATTGATATTATGGCTCATACTATCCCCATATACCCAAATGGCTCTTTTTTCCCTGAATAGTAGGTCACGATATGGGAGATTATGCCAAATCCAGGAAGAATAAGAATATAGACTTCAGGGTGTCCGAAGAATCAGAATAAGTGCTGGTACAGAATTGGGTCTCCTCCTCCCGCCGGGTCGAAGAAGGTTGTGTTTAGGTTCCGGTCTGTTAGTAGCATTGTAATGCCGGCTGCTAGCACTGGGAGGGAGAGGAGGAGTAGCACAGCGGTAATTAGTACGGATCACACGAATAGGGGGGTTTGGTATTGTGATATTGCGGGTGGTTTCATGTTAATAATTGTTGTGATAAAATTAATGGCCCCTAGAATTGAGGAGACGCCTGCCAGGTGCAGAGAGAAGATAGTTAGGTCTACTGAGGCTCCTGCGTGGGCTAGGTTGCCTGCTAGAGGGGGATATACGGTTCAACCTGTTCCTGCGCCAGCTTCAACTATAGAGGATGCTAGGAGTAGTAGGAAGGAGGGAGGGAGGAGTCAGAAGCTTATGTTGTTTATTCGGGGAAATGCTATATCAGGGGCTCCAATTATCAGGGGGACTAGTCAGTTGCCGAATCCTCCGATTATAATAGGCATCACTATAAAGAAAATTATTACGAATGCATGTGCGGTTACAACCACATTGTAGATCTGGTCATCTCCAAGCAGGGTCCCAGGTTGGCCCAGTTCAGCACGAATTAATAGGCTCAGAGCAGTTCCTACTATGCCAGCTCAAGCGCCAAATAGAAGGTACAGGGTACCAATGTCTTTGTGGTTGGTTGAAAATAATCAGCGGTTGATGAACATAGGTAAAATGGCTGAGTGAAGCATTAGACTGTAAATCTAAAGACAGAGGTTTGACTCCTCTTTTTACCAAGCCCCGTGGTGAATTAACATATTGAATTGCAAATTCAAAGAAGCAGCTTCAAACTCTGCCGGGGCTTCTCCCGCCTTTTTTTTCTCGCGGCGGGAGAAGTAGATTGAAGCCAGTTGTTTAGGGTGTTTAGCTGTTAACTAAAGTTTCGTGGGGGCGGAGCCCACCAA
>SJYQ01050283.1:0-33877 GCA_006410935.1 Redunca redunca
GAAGGACAGGGAAGCCTGGTGTTCTGGAGTTCATGGGGTTGCAACGAGTTGGACATAACTTAGCCACCGAACAATTTCTTATTGAAGAATAATTGCTTTACAATATTGTGTTGGTTTCTACCATACTTCAACATGAGTCATCCATAGGTATACATATGTCCCTTCCCTCTTGAACCTCCCTCCCACTTCCCACCCCATCTTACTGCTCTAGATTATCACAGAGTGATTTGAGTTCCCTGAGTCCTACAGCAAATTCCCAATGGCTGTTTTATATACGATAATGTATATGTTTTCATGCTACTCTCTCCATTCGTCCCACTCTCTCCTTACCCCATGGGTCCAAAGTCTGTTCTCTATGTATGCGTTTCCATTGCTGCCCTACAAATAGATTCATCAGTACCATTTTTCTAGACTCCATATGTATGTGTTAATATACAATATTTATTTTTCTCTTTCTGACTTACTTCACTTTTTATAATAGGCTTTAGGTTCGTCCACCTCATTAGAATGGACTCAAATGCATTCCTTTTTATAGGTGAGTAATATTCCATTGTGTGTATGTTCCACAACTTTTTTATTCATTCATCTGTCAGTGGACATCTAGATTGCTTCTATGTTGCTTCTATGTCCTAGCTATTGTAAATAGTGCTGCAGTGAACGTTGGGGTACATGTATGTTTTTCAGTTACCGTTTCCTCAGGATATTTGCCCAGTAGTGGGATTGCTGGGTCATATGGTAGTTTTATTCCTAGTCTTTTAAGGAATCTCCATACTGTTCTATTAGTGGCTGTATCATTTTTCATTCCCACCAACAGTGCAAGAGGTTTCCCTTTTCTCCACACCCTCCTCAGCTTTTATTGTTTGTAAACTTTTAAATGATGGCCATTCTGACCGTGTGAGGTGATACCTCATTGTAGTTTTGATTTGCATTTCTCTAATGAGTGATGCTGAGTATCTTTTCATGTGTTTTTTAGCCATCTGTGTGTCTTTGGAGAAATGTCTGTTTAGGTCTTCTGCCCACTTTTTGATTAGGTTGTTTGTTTTTCTGGCAACGAGTTGCATGAGCTGCTTGTATATTTTGGAGATTAATCCTTTGTCAGTTGTTTCCTTTGCTATTATTTTCTCCCATTCTGAGGGTAAAAACTCATTTAATTGACATGTAATTTACATGTCAATAAAGCCGTTTTAACAATTAGCCACAAAGTACACACATAAAAACACAGAAGTCAGGCAGTAGAGAACTCCTTTACAATATGGAGCAGAGGACTAGCATTATTTGGAAAGAAACTGGAGCCTGGGGATCCAGGTAAGGAGAAACAAGGGTCTTGGTGGGCAGTTCCAAGATGATGATAACAGGAGCAAACCTTTAGGGAGGAGTGGGATGGAGGAAAGAGGTGGGAAGTTGTTAAAAAAGAGTTGGGCTTATTTTTGTCAAGTTTGGAGGGAAGAATGTGAGACTAAAGGAAGAGGCAGTATGAAGAAAGCAAATGAATTTTTAAATCTTGGGATTCTGGACTTCTACAGGGTGTCTTAAAAATCATCACCTTATTTTAGTGGATTCCCTAGGAATTTCTGTGTATAAGATCATATCTGCAGACAGATGAAGGTTTATTTCTTTCTAATCTGGATGGCTTTTGTTTTTCCTGCCTAATTCTCTGGCAGAAACCTCTAGAACAAGGTTGAAGAGAAGTGGTGAGGGCAGACATCCTTGTCTTGTTCCTGATCTTCAGGGAAAGTATTCAGTCTTTTACTATTAAGTATGATGTTGGCTTTAGGTTTTCATAAATGGCCTTTTTTCAGGTTGGGGATGTTCCCTTCTTTTTCTTTTTTGTTGAGCGTTTTTTATTATGAATGGGTCATTTCTCTTTATCTTTACTTGAGTTATAATTGATGTATACCTTATGTAAATTGAAGACGTTCCTTCATTTGTAATTATTAGTCATTTGAGAGTGGTCAATGAAGCCAGTTATTATCTAGAATATTCTGAACTTAATTAAAAATTTTAAATGAAAATAATTAGCAGCAGTTTAGAATTTTTGTTTTGATTTTTTTGGTTCAAAATATTGTAAGTCTCATGCATTTTTCTGTATGTGAAAATGGTACAACCACTTTGGGAAAAGGTCTGGCAGTTTCTTACAAAACTAGACATACACCTGCCCTATGATATAACTCCAAAGCTAGATATTTACCTAAGAGAAATGAAATCATAGGTCCATGTCAAGGCCTATAGGCAGATGAATATAGCAGCTTTATTCATAAAAGCCATAAATTGGAAAGTGCATAAGTGATTTATCAACAGGTAAATGGATAAACTATAGCACATTCACATGATGTTGGTGACAACATACTCTTCAGCAGCAAAATGGGCTGGAGCATCGCTACAGGGAGTAACATGAATGAACCTCCAAAACAGGATGGTAATTGGGCTTCCCTGGTGGTCCAGTGGCTAAGGTGCCGTGCTCCCAATGCAGGGGGTCCTGGGTTTGAACTTTGGTTAGGGAACTAGATTCCACATACCACAACTAAAGATTCTGCAAGCCACAATGAAGACTGAAGATCCCGAGTGCTGCAACCAAGATCCAGTGCAGGCAAATGAATAAATGTTAAAAAACAAAAACAGTATGCTAACTGAAAGAAGCCAGACAAAAAAGAGCATATATGGCTTAATCCTCCTTATATGAAGTTCCAGAACAAGTAAAATTAATTTATGAAAACTGATTGCCTTTGGAGAGGTTGGGGCAGTAGCAGGGACTGACTTGGAAGAGCCCTGAAGGAGATTCAGGGCATGGTGGGAATGTTCTGTATCTTGATATCTTGATTCCAGGTTTCCCAGGAAATTCATTGAATCCTACACTTAGAATTCATTGTATGTAAATTTTACATGAAAAGAAAAAACTGTTCACAAATATTGATTTCTAGTTAATAGACACACTGAGTGAGGTATACTGATGTTTGCAGTTTATTCTCAAGTGCCGAAAACCATGAGATGGATTGATACATAGATAGAAGGATGGTTAGGTAGGTATATGATAAAGCATGTATAGTGACATGCTAATGTCATTGTATAATTGAGCAATTCCACTCCTAGGTATATATGTGGGGAATTTGAAAACATTGTCATTCAGAAAGTTGTACCCAATGTTTACAGCAGCATTATTCATAATAGCCTCAAAGTAGAACAACCTAAATGTTAAGTAGCTAATGAATGGATGAATAAAATGTTATCTATTCATACAATGGAATATAATTTATCATACAAGGTATGAAATACTGTTATATGGTACAGTATGGTGAACCTGTATACAGTATGGGTGAAAGAGTTGGACATGACTGAGCGACTGAACTGACTGATGGGTGAACCCTGAAGACAAAAGTGAAAGAAACTAGACACAAAAGGCCACCTATTGTTTGATTCCATTTATATGAAATTTCCAGAACAAACAAATCTGTAGAGACAGATAGTGGATTAGTAGTTGTCAGAGGCTGGGAAGAGAGGGGAATTAAGACTAATTGATAATGGGCATGAGATTTCTTTTGAGGTGACAAAAATGTTCTGGAATTAGTGGTGATGTTTGTACTACATAGTGAGTACATTTAAAACCACTAAAGCGCACACTTCGAAAGTTTACACTTGATTTTATTTATTTATTTATTTATTTTGCTGTGCAACTTTGGGATCTTGGTTTCCCGACCAGGGATCGAACCTCAGACCTTGCAGTGGAAGCATGGAGTCCTAACCACTGGACCACCAGAGAATCCCCCAAAGTATATACTTCGAAAGCCACTTTAAAGTGAATTTTCTGGCGCACTTTCCGTCTTCCTCTTGGGCTCGGATCTAGGTTGCGTTAACACGGCGAAACGCACCAAGAAGGTCGGAATCGTGGGCAAGTACGGGACCCGTTATGGTGCCTCCCTCAGAAAAATGGTGAAGAAAATTGAAATCAGCCAGCACGCCAAGTATACCTGCTCCTTCTGTGGCAAAACCAAGATGAAGAGAAGAGCTGTGGGCATTTGGCATTGTGGTTCCTGCATGAAAACAGTAGCTGGTGGTGCCTGGACCTACAACACCACCTCTGCTGTCACGGTCAAGTCCGCCATCAGAAGACTGAAGGAACTGAAGGACCAGTAGAAGCGCCACCATCGATAACATTGCTAGCCTGCAATAAATGGGTTAATTTATCTAAAAAAAAAAAAAAATAAAGTGAATTTTCTGTTATGTGAAGTATAGCTCAATTTTTTAAATGCTAAGAAATATTAATGGTAGAATCTAGGTGCTGAGTAATAGGATTGTTCACTATTAAAATTCCTTCCAATTTATTGACAGTTTGGATCGTTTTAGAGTAAAATGTTAGAGGGGAAAAAAAAATAAGCCACAGAAAGGGAGCAACTATTTTTGTAATTTCTTTTAGAATTGGCCAGGGCACAGGGGGCTCTGGGCTGACTGTTGGGAAGGAAGGCAGGAGGAAGTGTACACCCTGCTGGCATGTTGCCTAATGCCTGACAGGGCAATGGTATAGATTCACAATCCAGTGTTAAAAAGATGTAGACACCCTGCTGCACGTTGACTACATTCTTGCCCACTGTGGAGGATTTCAAACTATATGGCAGGAATAAGACTTGCCACTGTTTTAGAGGCCAGAAGCACCCTTGAGCAATGGGCCTCAGAAACAGGAAAGCAGGCACAGGCTTGCTCCTATGACCCTCCTTTCATTGCCTCCCAGACCTGTGGCTCTAGAAGCTGGCTCGTCAGGGAGGAGGAATTGGTACAGAGAAAATTTAAGAGATTTAGGGGATTCACATTGAGATGCAAAAAGATGCTAATGAGTTATTAAACACCTCTCTGTAGAGTAGCAGCTGAGAAAGCTGGAATCACCAGGGAAGGCAAAATTTGAAAATGTCTCAGAGGCTGCTTATAGGGTGGGAAAGATAACTGCCCACAGGTTAAACAGGGTGCTAGGAATAGTTAGGTCTGTAACTGGGTAGTTAAAATGGATTAAAGGATTGGGCTAACAGTGATGCAGTAATGTGGAATATTTTGCCACTTATAAAAGTAGAAAGGACTCAAGATTGGAAAGGTTTTGAGGGATGTGGCCCCAGAGGTAGAGACTTGAGTTGAATAGGATCCCCTCCGAATTCACTGGGCTTCCCAGGTGGTGCAGTGTTAAAGAATTTGCCTGCCAATGCAAGAGACAAAAAAGATGTGGGTTTGACCTGGGTCAGGAAGATCGCCTAGAGTAGCAAATGGCAACCCACTCCAGTATTATTGCCTGGAAAATTCCATGAACAGAAGTCTTAATGGGTACAGTTGATGGGGGTCGAAAAAGAGTAGGACACAACTTAGGGACTAAACAACAGCAACCAGCAAATTTGTGTCCATTGACAATCTGTAAATGTGACTCTACTTGGAAACAGGGTCCTTGAAGATGTAATCAATTTCAGATGAGGTCAAATTGGATTAGGGTGGGCCCTCATCTAGTGACTGGTGTCCTTTAAAAAAAGGGAAGTTTGGGGACGTCTTTGGTGGTACAGTGGCTAGGAATCCGCCTGCCAGTGCAGGGGACATGGGTTCGATCCCTGGTCTGGGAAGATGCCACATGCTGCGGAGCACCTAAGCCCACACACCATAGCTACTGAGCCCTTGCTCTAGAGCCAGTGAGCTGCAGCTGCTGAAGCCCGAACACCTAGAGCCTGTGCTCAGTCCACAACAGGAGGAGCCTTAGCAATGAGAGACCTGAACACCGCAACTAGAGTAACCCTCACTCACTGCAGCGAGAGAAGGCTTGCCCGCAGCAATCAAGATCCAGCACAACCAAAACCAAACAAATATTTTAAAAGGAGGGAAATTTGGACACAGAGACACACAGGCGGATGCCATGTATGGACAGAGGCAGAGTGATGCTACCACACGCCAAGGAACACCAAGGACTGCCAGCAACTACCAGAAGCCAAGAGAAAGCGTGGAGTAGCTTCTCCCCCTGAGTCCCCGAGAAGGAACTGACCCTGCCAACTGGCACCTTATTTATATCAGACTTTTGGCCTCCAAACCTGGGAGAAAACAAGTTTCTGTTGTCTTAAATCACTAAGTTTGTGACAATTTATCACAACAGCCCTAGGAGACTAGCGCAAATAGTTTCGAGGAATTGTTTAGAATGTGTAAGCTATGGAGAAATTTACCGAAGATTGCTAGGGGTAGTTCTGAGACTCAGTGGAAAAAACTGAAGGACTGTGAGTGTCTCTGATGGATTTTGGGTTATGCTCGGCCCAGTCAGGTCTGCCATCAGGATAGGAATAAAGAATGGAGAGATGTGGTCCTGGCTTATGCTTACTCTGCTTCCCTGTGCCCAGTTTTAACCTAGGAGGCTGTCAGGATACACAGCAGTTTCCCTCTCAGTAGTTTAGGAGGGCTGTCCTAAGAATAGGGCTGCTGTGAGGGGACAGTTAAAAGTCAGTGGGGGCGGGGTGGAGGGGACTTCTCTGGCAGTCAGTGGCTAAGACTCTGTACTTCCAATGCAGGGTGCATGGGTTTGATGCCTCATCGGGGAGCTAAGATCCTACATGCTATGAGTTGTGCAATCTAAATAAATTTAAAAAAATATAAATATATATAAAGAATGAAGAGATGACAAGGAGCCATTACACTCTCATTGTATTTTGATCATAGGTAGAAAGTGGCCACGTAGGAACACATCTCTACAGGGACTGTTTGGGTGATCCTACATAGGCTAATGCAGTTAGTGCTCCTGTTTCTGGGACTGCAGAAACGGCGGTACTGCCCTTGCCAAACCGTGGCAGTGAGAATAGAAAAGTAGATACTCGAACTCGCAGGATGACTGGCTGCAGGTGTCAGAGGAAGGCAGTCTCAGACCTGCAGAGGCTTTGTGTGTGTGTCTGGATGCCTGGGTAGCAACAACATTGAAAATCAGGAGACACAGGGTAGCATAGCTCAGTATTTCAGAAAAAGACCTTAGGACTTCTCTGCTGGTCCAGTGGTTAAGAAACTGCCTGCCAACGAAGGGTTCAATTCCTGGTCTGGGAGGATTGCACATGTGGTGGAGCAACTAAGTCCGTGCGCCACAACGGCTAAGTCTGTGCTCTGAAGCCTGCATACAGCAACTCTGGAGCCCACGTGCCCTGCAGCCCGTGCTCCCCAACAAGAGAAGCCACCGCAATGAGAAGCCTGTGCACTGCAACAAAGAGTAGCCCCGACTCACCACAACTAGAGGAAAGCCTGCACAGCAACGAAGACCCAGCACAGCCAAATATAAACAAATAAATAAAATTTAAATAAAATCTGCAAGGGTGGTTTGGTGGGCAATGCCAGTCAGGCAAGGCCTATGAGATGTACTCAGATCAGGAAATGAGACAGATAATAGTAACTACCACATGTTGATTATATTTTTTATCAGTTTTATTTAGATATAAAATTCACACATTTAAAATGTACAATTCAGTGGTTTTTAGTATTTTTAACAGTTGTGCAACCAGCACCGAAACCTAATTTTAGAATATTTGCTGCATTCTAAAAGGAAATTTTGTACCCATTACCTAAACACTTTATTTTAATTTTTAGTTTTTATTTGAAAATATATTTGTTTGTTTATTTGGTTGAGCTGGGTCTTACTTATGGCTGCAGCATGTGGGATCAAGTTCCCTGACCAGGGATCGACCCTGGGTGCCCTGCGTTGGGAGCTGAGAGTCTTAGCCACTGGGCCACCAGGGAAGTCCCAAGAGCACTTTAAAAAGATTATTTTCTTTAGTCTTCCAATAACTTCTTCATTTAGTATTATCCTCTTTCATGGACAAGAAAGCCAAGGCCCAGAGTTAAGAAAAACTTGTGCAAGATAACACAAACTGCCGGTGCCAGAGCCAGGCTTCAAACTTGGTTTTGGTTGATGCCAGAGGGTGCCCTTCTCAAACCATTACCCAGGTTCTGTTATCTGTTCTTCTAATTCTGCCTGGTTCTTACTCCCTAAGGCCTGTTCCTTGCCCTCAGGGCTTCTGCCAATTGTCATGTCCTATTTCTGGTCCCACCAGCCATACCCTTCATGTTTCCTTGCCTGGGTTCCTGCAAGTTGCTTCTGGGCCCTACCCTCTTTCCCTTTAATCCACTCTTCTGGCAGATCAACTTCCTAATGCCCAGTCTTGCTCAGGTTACCCACCACCCCCACTCTGAATAGGTCCACAGTACCTCCTGAATAAAACCCTTAGCTTCTTAACATAGTATCCAGAACTCAGAGGCCTGGTCCTGGTCCAGTCTTCCAATCTTCTCTTGACCTCACAGAAGCCCTTTGCTCCTATCACACTGGGTCCTTGCCAGCTTCCACATGTATCTAACATGATCCTGTCTCCAAATATTTGGTCCTATTCTTTCTGCAGAGAGTACTATTCTCCCAAATTTCTATCCATCTAAATCTTACTTGGTCCAGCTACAAACCTCCTCCAACAGGGGGTGGTTCCTCCTGCCCTCTGCCTTCCCACCCCATTCAGCTCACCCAGTGGGGCTCTTACTACATACTTTCTGTATTAACTTGGGTTGGTCCAGACTGTAAAATCCAGAGAGTCCTTTGATTGCCCGACCAGAGTAATTTGCCCACTCTCTTTAGACAGAGACAGCATCAGTGCCACCCAAAACACACAGAGAATAGGGGAGCAAAGAACCCCTAAAGAGATGCTGGGTGCATTGAAACAAAGACCTATGTCCAAGTATAGGTGGGATGTAGCTTTTCCATAAGACCTGTGTAACCTATTTTACTTAATACTAACTCTTTGATGTATTTGGTTCACGTGTTCCTTTATTCATTCAAAAATAGTTACATAAGCAAAAACCAACTATAGTCCTTAATTCATAGAACTTACAGTCTAGTGGGAGAAGCCAATACTAATCAATAATAAAAGCAAACCTAGAAATGCTGCAAAACGGTAACCTGAGACATAGTGATTGAATCTTGAGAAGGTTTTCAGGTTTTCTAATTCACACGATCCTGTAAATTATTTTAGCTGGGTGACGAGCCTTTTATTTCACAATTAAACTGGTCCTTTAAATTTACATGTTCCAGAAGAGGTACCTTTGGATTTAATTCACGCTGAAGTATGAATGAGCAAGGCAGAGCTCTCTTCCTAAATCTTTGAAAGAAGATAGATCCTGTGGTTGAGGATGACTGCAGAGGCCTAAGGAGGCTAAAGAACAGTTTCCTTTACTTTCTGATTTTGACTGAGGGACACTTGGAAGCTGGCTCTGAAGGATCCTGTCTAGAGGACAGGAGAGGTGTGGAAGTCATAAGGCCTTTGCTGACCTTCACTCTTCTTAGTAGCTATAGAAGCTTCATGTGCAAAATTTATCTGTGTACCAAAACAACCTGCACAAGAATGGCAGGAAAAGAGGATCCCTCCCAGCTTCAGCTCACATGATGGTGGAGATAACACCCAGCACAGAGAGTTCATAATGTACTGGCCCATTTCTGAACATCACATATATGTTACTCCTTTGAAACTTACCATCAGCACCTGGGGCCTCCTCACCTGAGGTCTGGGGTGTTTTTGATTAGAGCACCAGAGAGATTCCAATTCAAAATGATTCATTCGGTTTGCAGGTCTTCCAACTCACCCTGCAAGACTGAGGACCACTGCCACCTCCCTCAACTCTGCCCCATGCCAAGCCTGGCTGCTTGTAGTACTTTCAGGCTTTCAGAGAGTTTGGTCTTTGCCTCTGCTGTGGCCCAGACAGCCTGGCCCCCTTGCCCTCCAGCTAGTCTGAGTTTTTGGAGTGTAGGATCCATGGCTTATTCAACACTGTAGCCCCAGATGGTGACTCCCAATGAGTAATGCTTCAGGACTGTGTGAGCTTCCAGTCCTCTTCTCTGCCAGCTTCTTACCTCTGACCTTATAGTCCTGGCTAGGGAAAATGACCCTCAGAACTTTCACTCTGGGTTCCAGCCCCGAACTTGTTTGTTTTTAGCTGTATAGAACCGGTTCCTCTCCTTCCCCTCACTGAGTTCCCTCCCCGGATTTCTGGCCCTGTGGCCAGTTTTGAAGAGGATTCCATAGCAAAGCTGGACAGTTTTGTTTTTTGTTTTTTCAACATGTGAAATATGTAGATGTTAGTCTTTAGTGTGTCTGAAGGAGACAAGGGTTAAGCTTTGCCCCAGCCCAGAGTAACCATGTGCCCCAGGAAGTAAACTATTGGGAATGATTTGTAGCATGCATTTGTCCTTTAATTTTTCCCCATTTTTGCCGGTGATCCCTCACTGGCTGAGCTTTGTTGGGAGACAGAGCTCTCCTCCAGGAAGAAGGGTAGAGGCAAATGACCTCTTCTTCTGATGACTCTGTCTCTCTGGGGGTGACTTGGAGACACATGGACAGGTGGGAAATCAGCAGAGGGGTGACTGCTGAGAATCAAGTGACACTAAATGGACTGACCTTGGCTGGGTTTTCTGTTCCTTAGGCCCCTTCCTTCTTGCCAGCTCTTCAACCTAGTTTCATTCCAATGAATCCAATTTCTGTTATGTTAGCCAAAGTTAGTTTCCAGAGCTTGCAATCAAGATTGACATAAATCTGAATGTACATCTGCAGGGGATGATTTAAATAAACCAGGGAACCTCTATAAGATGGAATACTACATAGCAGTTCAAAAGATCAATGGCAGGGAATTCCCTGGCGGTCCAGAGGTTAGGACTCCAGGCTTTTAGAGGGTGTGGGTTTGATTCCTGGTCCAGGACTAGGATCCCACAAGCTTCGAGGTGCAACCATAAGAAAAAGTTGAAAGAGTTATGGCAGATCTAGGTGTTCTGACATGGAAAAATCTCTTAAGATGCAAGTCTAAGTACAATATGTACAGCATTTCACCATTTATCTAAAACTTAAAATTATGTATTTCTCTGTGTATGTATGTGTTACCAGTAGAATGAGAAATCATGAGAGTGACGTTGTTTTGTTATCCTGTATTTTCAGGCCTAGAGCAGTGGCTGGCACATTGTAGGCACTCAATAAATATTTGTTGAATAAATGTATTGCATAGAAAAAGATCTGAATGAACACACATCAAACAGAAAATAGGGGTTTCTTAAAGGAGGGATAAGAATTATTTGTAGTTTTTTTAAAACAAGGACTATGTCTTCATGTATTATTTGTATTGTTAAACAATATAAAAGAACTAAATATGAACAGGTGATTAAAAAGCCATTAAAATGTTGATTTCAAAGACTATCATAACAAATACAAGTTAGTTGGCAAGGAAAGGGGGAGAGAATGGGTATTCCAGATGAGTACATGATATTTTGGTAAAGTTGCTGGCCTGTTTGACAAGAGAACTAATCAATACATTTTTTAGGCCGTTTTCCTTTTTTTCATTTTTTTTTTTTCCTTTTTTTCAAATGTTCAATAAGCAGCCTTATCCCTTCCCTAACCAGGCTCAATATTGATGCAAGATTCAGAAAAGCTTATTGTACACATGATATTTTTATATTTTGACCTAGGCATCAAAATGTCCTGCTTTAATTCAAGGAGAATGAACAGCAGGAGCAAAAGTGGAAAACAGAAAGCTGCATCTGGGAATTCCAAGTCACTTGCTTTGTTGGAGGGTGGGAGTGGCGAGGACGATTGGAACTGCTGTCGCGGGCAGATCCTCCTCCTCTCTCTCTTCTACCTTGTTCCTTCTTTTACTTCCCTCCTGTATTCCCTCCTCCTTTTTCTCCCCCTTCCCTTGAGGCGAGGGCCTGGAAACACAAAGATGATTCAGATAACCCCTCTGCCTTCAAACTCCAGATCTGTTGGTATAGGTAGATGGATTTGCAGTCATATTTGCAGTGGACTCAAGTCCACGTCTCTGCTCTTCAACCATCCTTTAGATCCCTGGCCTTCTTCCTTTCTCCACATTTCTGAATTCCTGCCACTCTGTTCTCTACTTCGATATTTAGACCTTCATAATTCTAAACTGTGTTCTGTTGTATGTGACTCATGTGTTTATTTGTCTCCCTGAGTTTACTGTAATCTCCTTGAGGCCTGGGGCCACTTTTCGGTGACCTTTTGTTCAGCCAAGCAGTTGGAAACAAGATGACTTTCTGAACTTTCATGAATGCCTGCTGTACAGCTGTGCTTATCACCATGCTGACAATCAATAACTCAACAGGGAAAGGATGATTTCAGGAGAGCCGTGACATCCTTGCAGAAACAGGGTGTACAGGCTTGTCAACTGCGGGCTACTTTTACAGCACTCAGTCAGCAATGATACTTGCTTTTAATCAGAAGTCACAGAATAACAGTTGGTTTTGAGGAGGAACCCTCCCTTTTTCAGGGTAACCGATTAAACTGTAACTACAAGTGCAATGTATGGTCCTTATCACACAGTAATGGAGATAGAAGGGCTATCTGAGAAGGGAGTTCAGCTATTTTTTTTTGGCCGCATGATGCAGCATGCCAGATCTTAGTTCCCTGATCAGGAATTGAACCCATGCCCCCTGAAGTGGAAGGGTAGAGTCTTAACTACTGGATCACCAGGGAATTCCTGTGGAGTTTAGCATTCTTAATACTTACCGTCTCACCTTGAACATTTATCTAGACCTAGTGTATGCTGGGCACTCTGCTGTGAAGCAGCTCTTCAGAGGTGATCTCATTTAATCTTCACAATACCCCCTGAGGATTATTATTGTCCTTACTTTACAGAAAAGGAAACAGAATCACAAAATCAAGTAACTTGTCTGGGGTCACACAACTCGAAGTGATGGAGCCAAAAATTGAAACTAGGCTCACTAACTTTACAGCCTAACTCTTAACTATAGTGCTGTAGTTCCCCAAATATCAAGGACATTGTGTAAAAAAAATAATCAAAACAGATGAACCAGAAATACAGTTGTATGGTATTCTTCTAGTTGTAGTGGTAATAGTTTAAAGTTTTGAACATTTCATTTGTGTGAAAGCATCAGTTTAACTCAGTCCATTAATTGATGTCCTGGGTGTCATGGCACCAGGAAAAAAAACCTAAAAAACTTGTTCACACTTCAGGGAAATGGCAGGATTTGAGCCTTGGGGTTCCCTTCTTTGTATATGCAGAAATTATACAACCTGGATTTTCCAAGGCTGCCTGGGGTTCAGTGAAAAATTTCACTGTTAGTTGAATTTTGCCTTTCTTTTCATGCATTTGCACAATAAGGACATTTTGTTCAACATAAAACTAAATGCAATTTTATTTAGACACTTTTAGCCAAAATTCATCAATTGAAATCTATTAGAACACATGACTGATTCAATTTTTGGTTTGGATAACAGTCTGAGGATTTGCTTATGCATTTGTCCAAAAAAAATTTAACAAAAGGCCACTATGTGCCATATGCCCCAGGGAGCAAAATAGATGTAGCCTCTACTCATGTGTGGCGGGAAGTCTAGTTGGGAACCCTCACATGAAATGAACGGTCACATAAACTATATAAGTTGTGGCGAGAGGTATGAAGGAAGAGTTCAAGTGCTATATGAAAGTTTAGTAGGGGAATTGATTTATTCAGAGGGGGCCATGGAAGGCATCTGAGTCAGTGACTTTTATTTATTTGTTTATTTTGGCTTCACCACTCAGCTTGTGGGGATCTTAGTTCCCTAACCAGAGATCAAACCAGGCCCCCCCACAGTGGATATGCAGAGTCCTAACCACTCGACTGCCTGGGAATTCCCTGAACCAGTGACTTTTAAACTGAGATGTGAAAAACAATAAGGCAGGCCACCCAGGAAAAGCAACAGAGCAAAGGCTTTTGAGCAACTGAAATGTATGTGGATAGAACTTAGTGAAAGAAAAGGAGAGTGCTGGGTGATCTTCGGGTGAAAGGTTGTCAGAGAGAACAACAGGAAAAACATCCATAGAAAACCCCAGCAGAGGAAACTAACACAAAGAAATTAATGCTTTAAGTTTACAATGTTCTAGCATCTATTGCCTCAGTTAATCCTCACCAGAAGCCTGTGAGGCAGGGAGGGAAAGCATAATTATGGTTCTTTCTCTCTTTGAGGATTAAAGCTCAGCCAGGGACAAAACTATGCAGGTTTTGGCTCCATGATTCAGATCAGAGAGGCAAACTGTGGCTTCCCTGGGAAGCCAGAGGGAGCGGGTGGAATGAAGTGACCCACTGGTATGCTGTCTGAAGAAAGCAGGCAGTGAAACAAATTTAGTAAGTACTTCTTGGCTGCCACTCTGTACCTCTGAATCAGGACAGAAAACTAATCTTCCCATTTTAGAGAGTGACTCTTGAAGTCACTTTCAAGTTCGACAATTCTGTAATTCTGAGACTTACACATCAGGACAGAATTTGAGCGTAGGCTGTATATTTCTGACTTGAAGCTAAAAGTCGGTGGAATCCGGAGTTAATCAAAATAAGAAACTACAACTCCCCGCAGGCCACGGGGCTGGGTTTCCCAAAGCCCTCTCCTTGGCCACTCACCCCTTTCTTTTCCCCCACTACAGGGGGCCACTAATGACAGTTAGTTATTTGAATAGACCAATAATATCATGAAGCTATTCGGGTTGAGGAGGGGCGGGCAAGTTATCCAATCGTATAAAAAAGGGGTGTAACACTTTAGCCAATCCAGAGGCACGAGGGCGGGGCCAGGGTTGGGGGCGGTGAAAGAAGTTTGCTGACTAAGATGGCGACTGAGGCGCAGAGTGAAGGGGAGGTGCCAGTCCGGGAGCCTGGCCGGAGGTGAGCCCAGTTCTCGGTCCAGCTGCCTAGGAAACGAGGCCGTGGGCTGGTCGTACTGACGCCTTTCTCTTGGGTCACGGTGACCCAGGGGGCCAGGCTTTGTTCCTTTTTTCTGCGGCGTTTCTCATCTTTGCGGCTGCAGGGACTGAGGCTCGGTGGTCTGGCGCCGGCGCTGGGCACAGCCAGGACCCTGCTTGATCCTGCTGATGCTTTTGGGAGGTCCAGAGCGGGGTTGGCTGCAAACCGACCTGTTTGTGGTGGCAACGCTGCGTGCCTTTGCGCTGAGACTCATCTCGATGGTGAGGAAACAAGCCCAGAGCTGTTAAGCAAATTCCCCAACGTCGCACAGCGCTGGTAGAGAGCGCTGTCAGTACTTTTTAAACTCTTCCGAGGCAGTTTATATGATTAATTCGGAGCACAGATTTGAGTGTCGTTTAGATATGGATATGAGTCCTTGGACCAGTTAAACATTTGAAAAATTTTATAGTAGTGAAAACACTTAGCATGAGATCTACCCTGTTGGTAAAATTTTAAGAGTACAGTGAGTGCTGTCGACTGTAGGTAGTGTTGTGCAGCAAATCTCAAGAGCTTATTCATTTTGCTTAACTGAAACTTTAAGTAAATAGTAACTTCCCATTGCTCTTCTTCCAGCTGCTAGCAAGCCCCATTCCATTCTGCAATTCTGTGACTTTGACTGTTTTAGACACCTCGTGTAAGTGGATACCTCATATAAGTGGAATCATTTGCCTTTCTGCAACTGGCTTATTTCAGTTAGCATAATGTCCTCAAGTTTCATCCATACTGTCACATAGTGCAGAATTTTCTTTTGTAAAGGCGAGTAATATTCCACTCTATGCATATACCATAGTTTGCCTGTATCTATTCAGTATGTCCATGGACATTTAGGTTGTTGCCACATGTTGGCTATTGTTAATTGTGCCTCAGTGAACATGAGACTGCTAATAATTCTTTGAGATCCTAATTTCATATTTTTGGATAAGTACAAAGAAGACATTCCTGGGTCCTAGGGTAGTTCTATTTTAAATTTTTTTTGTGAACTTCTAGGCTACTCGCTGCTGTTGTTTAGTCTCTTAAATTGTGTCTGACTCTTTGCAACCCTATGGACTATAGCCCGCCAGGCTCCTCTGTCCATGGGATTTCCCAGGCAGGGATACTGGAGTGGGTTGCCAGGAGATCTTCCTGACCTAGGGATCAAACTGGTGTCTCCTGCATTGATAGGTGGATTCTTTACCACTGAGCTATGCACTGCCCTATTTTGTTTTCCTACCAACAGTGTACAAAGGTTCCAGATTCTCCAGGTCCTCACCAACACTTTTTTTTTTTAATCATAGCCGTCCTGACAGATGTGAGATGAGACCCACTGTGGTGAGGAACAAGGCAAGGCTGCCCACTCTTGCCACTTCTGCTCAACATAGTATTGGAAGTCCTAGCCAGAGTAATTAGGCAAGAAAAAGAAACAAGGAGGGATTGAAATAAGAAAAGGAAGAATAAAGTTATCCCTCTTTGAAGACATGATTTTGTATGTAGGACATCCTTAAGATGCTAACAAAAAGAAACTATTAGAATTTATAAACAGGTTCAAGTTGCAGGATACAAAGTTAACATTCAAAAATCAGTTATGAGTCTATACACTAAGAATGAACTATCTGGAAAGGAAATTAGGAAAAGAATCATAATTATAGGAGCACTAAAAAGAATAAAATACTTGGGCCAATTTTTAAACTTCTCTCAGCTTCAGTTTCTTCATTTGTAAATGGACATAATGATGTCTACTCCAGAGAATGTCAGGATTAAACCAGACAATCCTTTTAAAGCTGTCAGTGCTGAACCTAGTAGTTAATAACCACTCCATACTTAATAGTTTTTTGTTCTTCTAGTAGAGGAACTACAGAACAGATCAGAGGAATCAGTTTAGGAAATCATTGCTTTATTTTTACAGAGTGTTTTCTCCCAAGTTAGCACACTCGCAAGTTAGCTTTTCCTAGAAAGAATTTCTAGGTGGTTTTACCCCAGCTTTAAGAACTTAGTTGTCTTAATTGAGAAAATGTATATTGGAATTCAGTGAAAGAAAAAGAAAGTGAAGTCCTTCAGTTGCGTTCGACTCTGCGACCCCATGGACTGTAGACTACCACACCCCTCCATCCATGGGATATTCTGAGTACTGGAGTGGGTTGTCATTTCCTTCTCCAGAGGATCTTCCCAGCCCAGGGATCTAACCTGGGTCTCCCACATTGTAGGCAGACGCTTTACCGTCTGAGCCACCAGGGAAGTCTTAATTCAGTCTAGAATTCAGTAGAGTGAGCTTATTTACAGTGTTGTTTGAGTCTGACAACTTTGTTGTCAGACTTTAAAGACTTTAAAGTCAAGTCTGACTCTTTTAAAAAAAATTTATTTTTTTATTGAAGGATAATTGCTTTACAAAATTTTGTTGTTTTCTGTCAAACCTCAACATGAATCAGCCATATATACATATATCCCCTCCCTTCTGAACCTCCCTCCCATCTCCCTCCCCATCCCACCCCTCTAGGTTGATATAGAGCCCTTGTTTGAGTTTCCTGAGCCATACACAGCAAATTCCTGTTGGCTATCTATTTTACATATGGGAGTCTGACTTCTTTGCAACCCTCTGGGTTTTAGCCCGCCAGGCCTGTGTTGTATACATTGCCCCAGTGTAAATGAGTAAAACTTTTGGTTGGTATCTGTTGGTGCTGTTTGTATTGAATAGGAGAATCCACATCCTGGAAAGCTGGGTTTGTGGGTAGGACCTGGACTCCTTACTTACCACAGATGGGAGTGGTTGATATTTCATATTTTATATTTTATAGGGAAGAACTTTCCCCTCTTGGAGCTGCCTATAAATGGTTGGGTCATTTTCTACCCCCAGAAACTGTAGAGGGAATTGATGAGTTTGATTAGATTATCCTTTAGCCTGCTCTAAAATCTTGAATTATGATGAAAATATGAAGAAAAAATACCATTCGACAGCAGGAATAGTTTGAATTTCTTTAAATGATATTATTGCTATTTGAATTTAAATTTGGGACAATAGTATTAGTTACATAATCAGTCTATTCACAGACTGTTATCTGAACCTGAAATCGTTCATACAGAAGTTGAGTTTTCTAAGGGCTTTTTGAGGGCAGGTCATGTATGGATGTGAGAGTTGGACTGTGGAGAAAGCTGTGCACCGAAGAATTGATGCTTTTGAACCATGGTGTTGGAGAAGTCTCTTGAGAGTCCCTTGGACTGCAAGGAGACCCAACCAGTCCATTCTGAAGGAGATCAGCCCTGGGATTTCTTTGGAGGGAATGATGCTGAAGCTGAAACTCCAGTACTTTGGCCACCTCATGCGAAGAGTTGACTCACTGGGAAAGACTCTGATGCTGGGAGGGATTGGGGACAGGAGGAGAAGGGGACGACAGAGGATGAGATGGCTGGATGGCATCACTGACTCTATGGACGTGAGTCTGAGTGAGCTGTGGGAGTTGGTGATGGACAGGGAGGCCTGGCGTGCTGCGATTCATGGGGTCACAAAGAGCTGGACACGACTGAGCGACTGAACTGAACTGAACGTGTATATTTTTATTATGTATTCCCAACAGTTAGGTTTGTGTAGGTGGTCTACAGTTTACTGGCCAATACTTTGGCCGCTTGATGCAAACAGCTGACTCATTGGAAAAGACCCTGATGATTTTGAAAGACTGGAAAAAGGAAAGGAGGGCAGCAGAAGATGAGATGGTTGGACAGCATCACCAACTCAGTGCACATGAACTTGAGCAAACTACAGGAGATAGTGGGGACAGGGAGGCCTGGTGTCCTGTAGTCCATGGGTCTGCAAAGTGTCGGACACGACTTACTGACTGAACAACAATAACAAGGTGGTCAGTAGTGAATGAATAATAGTTTTTGGTATTTTTAAGACAAAAATATTACCTTGTGATAAATGCCATGCAAATTACTTTGTGCTCTACAGATATTAACCTTTCTAATCTTCTGTTGGTGGTATGGTCCCTTGTAGTCCATAAAGAAGAGGAAAGAATTGTCTGATTTGCACAAATCAGTATATATTTGCAAGTTGAACGGAGAATATATGATCATCTGTTTAGAACTGTTTAGCTTTCTAGTTCAGTTTCTTCATTATTATTTTAAGCCTGCATCTATTGAGGGAAATCCACAAATTGAAGCTATCTACTCTACCAGTAGTAGTATAAAAATAATAGGAAAAAAAAGTAGAGACTCTCAAGAGCCAAAGAGAGAAAAAACAAAAGCAGGAAAAGAATTATAGCCACCTACCCACATAATTGGCAGTAGGGAAATATGGCTCAGTATCTTTTGAGTTGAAAAGAGGCATAAAAAGAAAGTCCTAACTATTATTAGATGAAGAGGGGAAATTGATAACAAAGAGTCACAGGCTTTTTAACCTCAATATTTCCTGAAAAAAGAAAGCCACTGTGAACCAGAAAAAGCAAACAAGAACATATAGGAGTGGAGGGAGGCAGAGCAAGTCATGGAAGTGATAGCATTTGTGAAAAGTTGGAGACAGTTAATATACCAGCAGTGTCTAAGTTTTGTAGCCCTGCCCATGGGACTTAGGAATAGCAGGAAGCTTTGGAACAGACTTTGGGATAGTTACATGCCAGTTTGGAAATGTTTTTGGAGGATAAGGAAGGTGTCTGAAGATGGGAAAAGTGCCCTGTATCCTGCTGAATCACTACAGTATAGACTTCGTAAAGTCCCTTTTTAAAATTACATTGTTCTTTTCTCTTAGAAGACAGCATTGTGGCCCTTCAAGAAAAGTGATAGTCAGAACCTGTTGATCTTGGGAAGAATTTTCTGTTCTCACTTGTAAAAGCAGAAAACATGGTTTAAATGTTGACCAGTTTTTTGGCTGCTGAGCTGTGAGGTGTTCGAGATCTTAGTTTCCTGAACAGGGATTAAACCTGGGCCCATGGTAGCAAGAGCACTGAGTCCTAACCACTTGACCACCAGAGAACTCCCTGAATCTAATTTTTTATTTGTACTGTCAAATTCTGTGAACTGAAATGAGGAATAGATTCTTTAGGGGTCTTTCTTGAATCAGAATCATTTTATTTTGTATTTTTATCAGTTTATCTGGCTTAGAGAGTTTATTTACAGGCAAGGGCACTCTTGATGGAAGGAGAGGGGAAGAAGAAAATAGAATTTTAAAGTTAATCTTTATAAACTGGTCAATGGCCTACCTTTCTTTGCCTCTAACCTTTAGCTTTAGAGTTTGTAAGGTTAAACAGTGTTGAAGAAGGAGGTTTCTGGGTGGTTGTGTGGAAGGTCCTCAGAGAACAGTAGTCTTTTTATTACACAAGTTCAAAAAACTTTTATCTGTTAAACTGATTTAAGGACTGATTCCATTCAGGTTCATAAGCCAATTGTTAAGGCAATTTAGGTAATTTGCATAAAGTATATAAATGAACTTATTTACAAACCATTCGTAGACATAGAAAACAAGCTTATGTTTACCAAAGGAGAAAGAACACATACTATATCTAAAATAAACAACAAGGACCTATCCGTTAATAGCACAGGGAGCTATCTCCAATATCTTCTAATAATCTGTAGTGGAAAAGAATCTGAAAAAAGAATACGCATACACACATATATAACTGAAACACTGTCTGAAACATTGTAAATCAACTATGCTTCAGTGAAAAGAAAAAAAAAGAATATACCTGATCTGTATGTCAGGTTGTCCCATTTTATGTTTGAAAGAGACTTATTACAGTTGATTGATTAGATTATTGCTTTCTTTTGTTTTTTAATCAGCACTTATCAGTACTTTCTTCCTGAAGATATCTTTTGGCTACCTTGAGTAAACCCTATTAATTACATTTTATTAACCATGTTTCTAGAAATGCCAGAGTCCATCTATTTTGTGCTGATGTTTTGCTAGTTTTACCTGATATATCAGTCAGGGTTCAGCTAGGACACAGAAACTATACAGTAATTTGAACAAAGAAAGTTTAGTATAAAGAGTTATTGATTCTAACAGGGAATTGGAGTAACAAGGGATTGGCTAATAAATAAAGAGATCTCTAAAGAATTACAGATAGAAACCAGCGTCAACTATGTACTGCATATGTATATCAAGTCATAATGGTGTACACTTTATAAATACTATATCTTATCATTTTGCCTGTTAATTATACCTTGATAAAGCTGGATAAAAAGAATCCACTATAATTCTTAGGGCTGAGATAGAATGTGCTAAGAAGAGATAGATACCCTAGGGCAGAGATCCCATGTTGGAGCCACAGAATAGCAGAGAAATAATGGCTCAGGGGTTAAAGCCTCCAATGCGGGAGACCCAGGTTCAGTCTCTGGGTAGGGAAGATCTCCTGGAGAAGGAAATGGCAATCCACTACAGTATTCTTGCCTGGAGGATCCCATGGACGGGGAAGTAGGTTACAGTCCATGGGGTCGCAAAGAGTCGGACATGACTGAGCGACTTCACCTCACCTTTACCAATGTGGTAGAACTTGTTGGAAATTCACCTTCAGGAACCTTCCCGAAACCCACCCCTGTAGGATACTTGGGAAAGCTGTTTATAGGGAGATGTCTCAGGGATGGGGGGCGGGGTGTGGGGGTAGAAAGCAGCTGGCTTATGGGTGCTGCTGACTGCTATAACCTGGAGCCTGTCAGTGGAGAAGCTGTGCACGCTGCAGGAGCTTGCCTAGAGGAGCAGCCAGAAACCCTGAAGGGAGAGGCCCTGCCTCCTGCTCTGTCTCTGCAGTGTTCTTTGTCAGTAGTGCTGAATATGTACCAGCTAGAAAAGGAAGTGTACTTAGAGGCTCTGGCTCCATTTTTGCAGAGTAGGCAGTGATGGATGAGAGGCAATAAGCTGGTGACTGGCACATGGAAATCATCTTATCTCCAAGTTCCTGGTTTCCCTTGCTGCAACACTACCTGGGTCTATTCTATAGAGAAGTATGAGGTGGAAGCTTCCATAAGCCTTTTATGCTTATCCATCAGAGGGCAGACAGAATGAAAACCACAATCACAGAAAACTAATCAAACTGATCACATGGACCACAACCTTGTCTAACTCAGTGAGACTATGAGCCATGCCATGTAGGGCCACCCAAGATGGATGAGTCATGCTGGAGAGGTCTGACAAAATGTGGTCCACTAGAGAAGGGAATGGCAAACCACTTCTGTATTCTTGCCTTGAGAACCCCATGAACAGTATGAAAAGGCAAAAAGATGAATTCCCCAGGTCGGTAGGTACCCAATATGGTACTGGAAAACAGTGGAGAAAGAACTCCAGAAAGAATGAAGAGATGGAGCCAAAGCAAAAACAATACCCGGTTGTGGATGTGACTGGTGTTGGAAGTAAAGTCCTATGCTGTAAAGAGCAATATTGCATAGGAACCTGGAATGTCAGGTCCATGAATGAAGGCAAATTGGAAGTGGTCAAACAGGAGATGGCAAGAGTGAACATCGACATTTTAAGAATCAGTGAACTAAAATGGACAGGAATGGGTGAATTTAACTCAGATGACCATTATATACTACTGTGGGCAGAAATCCCTTAGAAGAAATGGAGTAGCTATCATAGTCAATAAGAATCCGAAATGCAGTACTTGGATGCAATCTCAAAAACGACAGAATGATCTCTGTTCGTTTCCAAGGCAAATCATTCAATATCATGGTAATCCAAGTCTATGCCCTTACCAGTAATGCTGAGGAAGCTGAAGTTGAATGATTCTATGAAGACCTACAAGACCTAGAACTAATAGCCAAAAAAGATGTCCTTTTTATTATAGGGGACTGGAATGCAAAAGGAAGAAGTCAAGAGATACCTGGAGTAACAGGCAAATTTGGCCTTGGAGTACAGAATGAAACAGGGCAAAGGCTAATAGAGTTTTGCCAAGAGAACGCACTGGTCATAGCAAACACCCTCTTCCAACAACACAAGAGAATACCATGCATGGACATCACCAGATGGTCAACACTGAAATTAGACTGATCATATTCTTTGCAGCTAAAGATGGAGAAGCTCTATACAGTCAGCAAAAACAAGACCAGGAGCTGACTGTGGCTCAGATCATGAACTCCTTATTGCCAAATTCAGACTTAAATTGAGGAAAATAGGGAAAACCACCAGACCATTCAGGTATGACCTAAATGAAATCTCTTACGATTATACAATGGAAGTGACAAACAGATTCAAGGGATTAGATCTGAGAGACAGAGTGCCTGAAAACTATGGATGGAGGTTCATGACACTGTACAGGAGGCCATGATCAAGACCATCCTCAAGAAAAAGGAAGGCAAAATGGCTCTCTGAGGAGGCCTTACAAATAGCTGAGAAAAGAAGAGAAGCAAAAAGCAAAGGAGAAAAGAAAGATATACCCATTTGAATGCAGGGTTCCAAAGAATAGAAAGGAGAGATAAGAAAACCTTTCTCAGTGATTAATGCAAAAAAAAAAATAGAGGAAAACAATAGAATGGGAAAGACTAGAGATCTCTTCAAGAAAATTAGAGACACCACAGAAACATTTCATGCAAAGATGGGCTCGATAAAGGACAGAAAAGGTATGGACCTAACAGAGGCAGAAGAAGAGGTGGCAAGAATACACAGAAGAACTGTACACAATGATTTTCATGACCCAGATAATCACGATGGTGTGATCACTCACCTCGAGCCACACATCCTGGAATGTGAAGTCAAGTCAAGATGCTTAGGAAGCATCACTATGAACAAAGCTAGTGGAGGTGATGGAGTTCCAGTGGAGCTATTTCAAATCCTGAAAGATGATGCTACGAAAGTGCTACACACTCAATATGTTGGCAAATTTGGAAAACTCAGCAGTGGCCACAGGACTGGAAAAGGTCAGTTTTCATTCCAATCCCTAAGAAAGGCAATGCCAAAGAATGTTGAAACTACCACACAATTGCACTCATCTCACACGCTAGTAAAGTAATGCTCAAAATTCTCCAAGCCAGGCTTCAACAGTACGCAAACCGTGAACTGTGAACTTCCAGATATTCAAGCTGGTTTTAGAAAAGGCAGAGGAACCAGAGATCAAATTGCCAATATCTGTTGTATCATTGGAAAAGCAAGAGAGTTCCAGAAAAACTTCTGCTCTATTGACTATGCGGATCACAACAAACTGGAAAATTCTTCAAGAGATGGGAATACCAGACCACCCTACCTGCCTCCTGAGAAATCTTGGCCTACCTGCGCAAGCCAAGAAGCAACAGTTGGAACTGGACATGGAACAACAGACTGGTTCCAAATCCAGAAAGGAGTATGTCAAGGCTGTATATTGTCACCCTGCTTATTTAACTTCTATGCAGAGTACATCATGCAAAATGCTGGGCTGGATGAAGCACAAGCTGCAATGAAGATTGCCAGGAGAAGTATCTATAACCTCAGATATGCAGATGACACCACCCTTAATAGCAGAAAGTGAAGAAGTACTAAAGAGCCTCTTGATGAAAGTGAAAGAGGAGAGTGAAAAAGTTGGCTTAAAACTCAACATTGAGAAAACTAAGATCATGGTATCTGGTCCCATCACTTCATGGCTTGGGAATAGATGGGAAATCTATATAATAGCAAGTGAAGTCCGTCAGTCGTGTCCGACTCTGCAACCCCATGGATTGTAGCCTACCAGGCTCCTCCGTCCATGGGATTTTCCAGGTAAGAATACTGGAGTGGGTTGCTATTTCCTTCTTCAGGGGATCTTCCTGACTTGGGGATTGAACCCAGGTCTCCCGCATCGTAGGCATTGTGGGCAGATGCTTTATCGTCTGAGCCACCAGGGAAGTCCTTAATCTATATAATCTATATGTTTATAATATAAAAGATATACAATCTTTTATATTATATAATATTATATAATTTAATATATATATTATATAATAATTATAATTATAAAATATAATGCTGCTGCTGCTGCTGCTGCTAAGTCGCTTCAGTCGTGTCCGACTCTGTGTGACCCCATAGACAGCAGCCCACCAGGCTCCCCCATCCCTCGGGTTCTCCAGGCAAGAACACTGGAGTGGGTTGCCATTTCCTTCTCCAAAGCATGAAAGTGAAAAGTGAAAGTGAAGTCGCTCAGTCACGTCCGAATCTTAGTGACCCCATGGACTGCAGCCCACCAGGCTCCCCGTCCATGGGATTTTCCAGGCAAGAGTACTGGAGTGGGGTGCCATTGCCTTCTCCTCCGTGTACATGAGGTTGAGAAAACTCTGGGAGATAGTGAAGAACAGGGAAGCTTGATGTGCTGCAGTCCATGGGGTCACAAAGAGTCAGACAGGATATATTGGCAGAACAGCAATAACAGCATGGATCTTGGCAGTTTCAAACTTGCGAAGATCCCAGCAGATATGTTGTTTACTGATAACTTTTCCCTCAGTTAAAAAAGTATGTGTCTTTGAGCAAGCTACTTTAACATTTCTTGCCTTTTTGTTTGGGGTTACTGGTATATAGTTATATGAGGTTTTAAAAACTGATGTTTATAATGATCTGAAATATGTATAATAAAAAATAATTTTATTTATTTAAGCCCATGCACAGTGAGCATGCGTGCTTGCCAAGTCTCTTCAGTTGTGTCCAACTCTCTGCAACCCTGTGGACCATAGCTTGCTAGGCTTCTCTGTCTGTGGGATTCTCCAGACAAAAGTGCTGGAATGGGTTGCCATTTCCTCCTCCGGGGAATCTTCCCGACTCAGGGATCAAACCCACATCTCCTGCCTCCTGCGGCGTCTGCCTTGCAGGCAGATTCTTTCCTGCTGAGCTTGTGGCCGTGCTGAGTCCGTGTTGCTCCGTGGGCTTTCCTTTGGTCGTGGCGAGGGGGCGGCTACTCTCTGGGTGTGGTGCATGGGCATCTCATATGGTGGCTTCTCTTGCTGCAGAGCATGGACTGTAGGGTGCACAGCCTTCAGCAGTCGCCGCACATGGGCTCTAGAGCACAGGCTCGATAGTTGTGGCTTGTGAAAAACTAGGAAGCACTGGAAAAATGGTATGGAAGGGCGAAGAGCAAGAGAGTAGATGAAAATGGAAAGACGAAAATGTGGGGGCAAGAGGGTGACTTCCTGTGGAGGCTGCCAGCCGCAGCCACAGGGGCAGGCTTTGGAGGCAGCGCTGATGAGCCCTGTGGGGTGGGGTCTTGGAGGACGGAAACTGTCCGAAGGAGGAGGTTGGGAGTCAGAGTGCTCAAGGTGAGTACTGTCAAACTCTGTCAAACCCTTCTCATCTTTAAGACCTACTGCAAATCTCAACTGTCCTTGTGTAAGAGTGAAAGATTCTCTCCTACCTCTGAATGCTTGGAGCTTTCATTGTACCATGCATTCGGCAGTTAATGATCTTGTTATTGTCTTTTGTGTTACAGACTTTAGTGCCTACTGTAGGAAAACTGTTGTCCTTTTCTGTAATTTTAAAATATAGTAATAGATAAAAAAGGAACAGTTTTGTCAGAAGTTCACATGTTTTGTGATCTACTTCATAAATAATTTTAAAAGTATGGAGTGGGTTAATGACAGTACATTTTATAATGGGAAATGTGTTAGTATCAAACTATAAAACTATATAAAGCCATAGCTTCTAAGATAATCAGATGAAAGCATAAATAACAATATCAGTTATGAAATTAAATACAGGTGATTTGTCAAGCTGAACTATGAGATTGAACAATTGCTGTATGTGTCTTAATTATATCAATACATTTGGGAAGGGGCGAACTTCATTAATTTGAAGTGAAGTGAAGTCGCTCAGTCGTGTCCGACTCTTTGCGACCCCATGGACTGTAGCCTACCAGGCTCCTCTGTCCATGGGATTTTCCAGGCAATAGTACTGGAGTGGATTGCCATTTCATTAATTTAGGAACTATAAAGAATGACATTGGGATTACATAATGTAGAAGTTCTTCACTTGTTTTATTTTTATGCTGAACACAATTACAAGTATAAAACCAAGAATGTTAAAAACAATGAAATTTTAAAAAACTCACCAAATAACAGGAAACTAACAATTAGGAGAAGATGAGAAACCAAGAAAGTGTACAGCAATAGTATTTAGTAACATTCTTGACATTATCTTCAAGTACTTTCTGCTCTCTAAGAAAGTCAAACTTTAATCAGAGAAAGCTACATGCAGTATAATAAGCCCTTTGAAATCTGACTAGGTTTTTTTTTTTTTTTTAAATCTGACTAGCTTTTGTATGGTGAAGTCTATTTATCATTTTAAAGTTTTCTGAAATTTGGAATCCCTACAATCTCTCATTGGTTGCAATAATAGTTTTTTTCACTCAAGTAACAAGGTCTACTTTATTTTTTTTCTTTTGATCAGGTCATTTTGTAGTAGCTGTCCTTATGACCAAGCTCTCTTTACTTAGATCTTCTATTCAATCTGCTGCTTTTGTTAGGATGACCCTAAGCAAGAGATCAGTCATTTTTCAATCTGGATTTTTCATCAAATAAATATGGCTTTTAAATATTAAAAATAAGTATACCAGTATGTCATTGTGTTAAATTTTCATTAAAATTTAAATTGAGAGTGTGTGTATTAAGGTGTGTACAGAGGATAAAGCCTAGATTTTTCAAAGCATAACTATTTTAACTGACACAATAGTTTATTTTTAGGAGTTAAGAAATAAAAAGTGTTCCAGTAGTTAGGTCTCTGCTTTCACTGCCAAGGTCCCAGGTTCAATCCCTGGTTGGGGAACTAAGATCTCATAAGCCCCAAGATATGGCCAAAAAAAATAAAATAATTTTTTTAAAGTGTTGAAAAGAAATTGGGATATTTAAATTTAAAAATTTCATTCATCAGAAAATTTCATATATTAGAATCCATCTTTTCAATATCACATATCTCAACAATTGGTGTCATTCAGAAAGTGTTGAGTGAGAAAGTATATGATATTTCCCCAAAGTGGTGGTTGCTTAAGATTTACCACAGTGGAAAAAGCCTCATAATTACCTCCAATTTCAAAGGAGTTTTAGCAAATACCCAAATATCTCTTTAAAATAATAACAGTTAAAAGACTAGCATCTATGTGCAGATGCAGTAAAAGAAAAATTATTTGCAACCTAATTTTCAAGGACCTCTCACAGGGGTTTCTGGGTGCCTCTGTGCTAATTGTACCTATAGCTGACCATTTGTATTTTTGAAAATAGAGATAGTGGAGAACAAAATAGCATCTTATAGTATTCAGTGAAATTTAAACTTTTGGGCACCACAGACTTAGTTTAGTTTGTTTTAGTTTGTTCCTATACCTTACAGCTTCTTAAAATTATAAAGTACTAGGTAGATCACAATTAGTTTGAATTTAAATGACACGTGAGTAACTGATTCCTTGTTTGGCTAATATGTGTCTCAGAAAAGCAACTCACTTTCTTTTGCTAGCTGATGAAGAGACTTACTATTAGGTTCGTTGAGTACTGACTAAGAGATTAAAACTCTTAAGAATTTTCAATATGTGAAGTTGTATAGATATGAACAGTCATGTGCCAGAGCAAAAGCATTAGCAGTCTCTTGGATAGTGTCATTCTGGACTTTGGAAGAAGTGGATTTAGAAGTAATGCTTTGAAAGGTAATCTGATCATAGGTAGAAGTCCTTTGGTTTTAATTGCTTGAGACTCATGGCATTTAAAGTCTATAGGAAAAGAGTCTCCTGAAGCTTTGACTACTTTTTTGAGGGGTAAACAGCTTTTATTTAATGATAAGAGAGACACTCTTTTGTCAGTGAAGCATCCTATAGAGCTTTCTTCAAGTAAATAGGGAATTTTCATATTACTTTTCCAGTACAAGTAAACTTTCTTCCAATTGTTCACCAGTCTTGATGAGAAAAAGTAAGTGAAGTGGCAGCAACAGAATTAATACAAATTCTGTGACACCCAAAGGGATAAAAATTGACAAATATATATTAATTAACTTGTATTATTGGTACTCAGAGGAAGACAAATTAGTCTTTTAGACTGAGAACTTTCCATTGTCATTTCATAGGGCTAAAATCTTGACCACATTTGCAGAATGTTTAGGTTAAGAGGGTAAACAATCAGGAATTCCTTCATGTGCCACTTTAATTCAGATAAAGTTGCTCTAGTAGTCTGAAATTAGTTCAAATTGGGATCAAATAAAGGGGCCCAATATATTTTTGTAGACTACTGAAGTTTATATTAGTGATAAGAGGTCCATATTACGAAACCTTGGACAGCTTCTCTTAAGGGCAGATCTTGGGATGTAAGCATTTCAAAACTTTTGTTTAAGGAATTGGATATTATTTCCTGGAAAACTGTGGTACTACTTATCAATCTTAATCTGTGTTATAAAAAAACCTGCCAGCTTGAACACCTGGAGCCCGCTTTATCCTTTTTGTTTATGTACAACTTTCATACCAGTTTAACTTTGGCAGGTAGAAAAAGGGAGAAATAATAGCCTCTTGTTTAATACTTGTATGTGTTCATATCTAACAACTCTTCAATAAAGTGACATTTAAAGCCATGTTTCACAGCTAAGGTTGAAAACATAGTAAGAGAGTGCATGCTTCTCTCAGGGTGGTAAGTCAGGTTTAAACAACTTTAAATATAGCTCATATTTTGAAAGATGTTGCCAAGATTGTGGTTCTTGGAGAACAAATCAAGTTAAGCAATTCACTAGGGAGGAAACATTTACTTTTGTGGGTATGCATTTTTGGTAGTAGTCAGCCAAAAGATACATCTGTAGGATACAGGGTTTTTTTTTTTCCCCCACTGCCTTGAATTTTACAGATTCATGGGTTCGAAATGCCTCAAAAGCACTTGCATTTCATTTTTATGTAATTGATTTTTCAGCTGTGGATTTTGTTTCCAGTCCTTCACTAAGCGTATCACCTTACACGTAGAGTTCCATCTAGTGGTAAAAGTAATCACTGCAGACTATTGGTATTAAAAAATACCCTTTTTAAGGGATAAGTCTTGCCTCTGTTACTCTTTGGGATGGTTGCTTAGTATATGCTTTTTTTCTTCTTCTATTTTTATAGTCCTTTATTTTAATTAAAAAAAATTTATTTATTTTAATTGGAGGCTAATTACTTTACAGTATTGTGGTGGTTTTTGCCATACATCGACATGGATCAGCCACAGGTGTACATGTGTACCCCCATGCTGAACGCCCCTCCCACCTTCTTCCCCATCCCATCCCTCTGGGTTGTCCCAGAGCACTGGCTTTGAATGCCCTGGTATATGCTCTTAAATACTGAAGTCTTTGCTATCTCTGTTTGCCTTTATACCTAACTACTAATTCTCCTGGTACTAGCCATCTCTGCAAAAACTTTTATGATGAGGAAATTAACCTTTAGTATATACTGTATTTTGATTTTCTATGATATTTACATCAAATTGTAGCAAGATTTAGGTCAACTGTATACTTGGTTTTTAAAAAAAATTGTCATGAAAGATACTGGTTATATGTACAAGCAATAATATAATCAATACTGTTTCTAATACCCAGCTTCAACAAATCTCAGCATTTTCCATATTTACTTCAAATGAATCACTCCCGTTTCCCCACAGCCTAATAACTTTTTCCCAAAACAGTGCTAGCACCCCTAGAAACTCTCCTTAAGCCCTTTTGTCTTCTCATAATCACTAACTCCACCAAAGGTAACCATTGTTCTGAATGGTAAATACATCTTTGCTTCTCTTTACAATTTGCTACTTAAGCAAGTATAATATTTCCTTGCTTTACAATAGAGTTGAAAATTCATTTAATACACCCAACCTATTGAACATGATAGCTTAGCCTAGCCTAACTTAAACATGCTCAGACCACTCATATTAGTCTGAAGTTGGTCAGAATCATTTAACACAAAGCCTATTTTATAACAAAGTATTGAATATCTCATGTACTATATTGAATACTGTATTGAAAGTCAAAAACCAGAATGGTTGTAAATGTTTTGGTTTACTCACATGACCTCATGGTTACCTGGGAGCTGTGGCTCATTGCTGCTGCCCAGCATCATGAAACAGTATTGTACTACATATCGCTAGCCCAGGAAAAGATCAGAATTCAAAAATTTGAAGTAGAGTTTCTAGTGAATGCATATTGCTTTTGCACCATCATAGAGTTAACAATTGTAAGTTGAACCATTGTAAATTGGAGACTTATCTCTAGACACTATATTTTTTGTCTGTTTTAAAAATTTGAGATGAATAGCACTATACAGTAAGTAGTTTGTGTGTCTCTCTGTGTGTATGTGTGTATGAGAGAGAGAGAGAGAGAGAGAGAAGGACATCTTTTGCTCAGTTATCTGTGAGATTCGTTCATGATTGTGTATGTAACTGGACTTTGTCCTTTTTCATTGCTATAAAATCTGCCATTATTAAAGAATCTGCCTGCCAGTGCAGGAGACACGGGTTTGATTCCTGATCCAGGAAGATCTCACATGCTTCGGAGTAACCAAGCTCATGGGCCGCAACTACTGAACCTGTGCTCTAGAGTCCAGGCGCGGCAATTACTGAGCCCTTGCTCTGCAGCTGCTGAAGCCGGTGAGCCTGTGCTCCGGAACAAGAGGAGAAACTGCAGTGAGAAGCCTATGCACTGCAGTGAAGAGTAGCCCTTGCTTGCTACAACTGGAGAGAAGCCCAGCACACGGAAGACCCAGTACAGCCAAAACTAAATCAATACATAAATAAAATTAAAAAAAATTGCTATTCTATATGCCACATTTTAAAACCCATTCTGCTGGACATTTTGCTTCCAGTTTTGGCTGCTTAGAAATGAATGTATCAGTGAACATTCTTGCTTGGGATTTTTGGGGCCCATGTTGCTGCGTGCACATGCTAGGCATGTTTTTAGAATTGTTGCTCATAGGGTATACATGTTCATTAATATTGTAGATAAGATGAAATAGTTATAGCTCCACTATCTGTATAAAAGAGTTACTTTATGGTTAGAATTATTTTCTCTAATCCTTGGTATTATCCATTTTAGCCATTCTGTTGGATGATAGTATGTCATTGATTTTTAATTTGCAGTTCTTTGATGTCTAGTGGTATTGTGTAGTTTTTAAAATGAGAGTTTCTTGAAATCTCATGCATGTTTTTCTGTTGGTTATTTATTTTTTCATATTGATTGTACGAAGTCTATATATATTCAGCGTATGAGCCTTTTTTGACCATATATATTGTAGAATTATTTTCCCACCATATATATTGTAGATATATTTTTCACTTTCTTAATGGTGTCTTTTGATAACATAGTTCTTATTTTAATGAACTCAAATGTATTGAGCTTTTTCTTTGTGGTTGCTTATTCAGCAACGCTGAAGAAGCTGAAGTTGAACGGTTCTGTGAAGACCTACAAGACCTTTTAGAACTAACACTCCAAAAAGATGTCCTTTTCATTATAGAGGACTGGAATGCAAAAGTAGGAAGTCAAGAAACACCTGGAGTAACAGGCAAATTTGGCCTTGGAATGTGGAATGAAGCAGGGCAAAGACTAATAGAGTTTTGCCAAGAAAATGCATTGGTCATAGCAAACACCCTCTTCCAACAACACAAGAGAAGACTCTACACATGGACATCACCAGATGGTCAACACCAAAATCATATTGATTATGTTCTTTGCAGCCAAAGATGGAGAAGCTGTATACAGTCAACAAAAACAAGACCAGGAGCTGACTGTGGCTCAGATCATGAACTCCTTATTGCCAAATGCAGACTTAAATCGAAGAAAGTAGGGAAAAGCACTAGACCATTCAGATATGACCTAAATCAAATCCCTTATAATTATACAGTGGAAGTGAGAAATAGATTTAAGGGACTAGATATGATAGCGTGCCTGATGAACTATGAACTGAGGTGCGTGACATTGTACAGGAGACAAGGATCAAGACCATCCCCATGGAAAAGAAATGCAAAAAAGCAAGATGGCTGTCTAGGGAGGCCTTACAAATAGCTGTGAAAAGAAGAGAAGCGAAAAGCAAAGGAGAAAAGGAAAGATATAAGAATCTGAATGCAGAGCTCCAAAGAATAGCAAGGAAACATAAGAAAGCCTTCCTCAGCGGTCAAGGCAAAGAAATAGAGGAAAACAACAAAATGGGAAAGACTAGAGATCTCTTCAAGAAAATTAGAGATACCAAGGGAACATTTCTTGCAAAGATGGGCTCAATAAAGGACAGAAATGGTATGGACCCAAAAGAAGCAGAAGATAATAAGAAGAGGTGGCAAGAATACATAGAACTGTACAAAAAAGATCCTCACAACCCAGATAATCACGATGGTGTGATCACTCACCTAGAGCCAGACATCCTGGAATGTGAAGTCAAGTGGGCCTTAGAAAGCATCACTACGAACAAAGCTAGTGGAGGTGATGGAATTCCAGTTGAGCTATTTCTAACCCTCAAAGTTGATGCTGTGAAAGTGCTGCACTCAATATGCCAGCAAATTTGGAAACCTCAGCAGTGGCCACAGGACTGGAAGAGGTCAGTTTTCCTTCTAATCCCAAAGAAAGGCAATGCCAAAGAATGTTGAAACTACTGCACAATTGCACTCATCTTACACTCTAGTAAACTAATGCTCAAAATTCTCCAAGCCAGGCTTCCGCAATATGTGAATTGTGAACTTCCAGATGTTCAAGCTGGTTTTAGAAAACGCAGAGGAACCAGAGATCAAATTGCCAACATCCGCTGCATCATGGAAAACGCAAGAGAAAAAAAAAAAGAAAAAGCAAGAGAGTTTCAGAAAAACATCTACTTCTGCTTTATTGACTATGCCAAAGCCTTTGACTGTGTGGATCACAATAAACTGTGGAAAATTCTGAGAGATGGGAATACCAGACTACCTGACCTGCCTCTTGAGAAACCTACATGCAGGTCAGGAAGCAACAGTTAGAACTGGACATGGAACAATAGACTGGTTCCAAATAGGGAAAGGAGTACGTCAAGGCTGTATATTGTCACCCTGCTTATTTAACTTCTATGCACAGTACATCATGAGAAATGCGGGGCTGGAAGAAGCACAAGCTGGAGTCAAGATTGCCGGGAGAAATATCAATAACCTCAGATATGCAGATGACACCACCCTTATGGCGGAAAGTGAAGAGGAACTAAAAAGCCTCTTGATGAAAGTGAAAGAGGAGAGTGAAAAAGTTGGCTTAAAGCTCAACATTCAGAAAATGAAGATCATGGCATCTGGTCCCATCAGTTCATGGGAATAGATGGGGAA
>SJYQ01050283.1:33938-50556 GCA_006410935.1 Redunca redunca
CCTGGGATTTCTTTGGAAGGAATGATACTAAAGCTGAAACTCCAGTACTTTGGCCACCTCATGCGAAAACTTGACTCATTGGAAAAGACTGATGCTGGGAGGGTTTGGGGGCAGGAGGACAAGGAGATGACAGAGGATGAGATGGCTGGATGGCATCACTGACTCGATGGATGTGAGTCTGAGTGAACTCTGGGAGTTGGTGATGGACAAGGAGGCTTGGTGTGCTGGGATTCATGGGGTTGCAAAGAGTTGGACATGACTGAGCAACTGAACTGAACTGAATTTAAAAATTATTTTTCTACTCTGAGTTCAATAATATATTCTTCTATATTAACCTTCTAGTAGGCATACTGTTTTGTTTTTCATCGTTAGATCAATAATTCACCCAAAATTGACCTTGTGTATAGTGACTTAGGAACCTGGAATGTCAGGTCCATGAATCAAGGCAAATTGGAAGTGGTCAAACAAGAGATGGCAAGAGTGAACATCGACATTCTAGGCTGAAGATCAGCCCTGGGATTTCTTTGGAAGGAATGATGCTAAAGCTGAAACTCCAGTACTTTGGCCACTTCATGCGAAGAGTTGATTCATTGGAAAAGACTCTGATGCTGGGAGGGATTGGGGGCAGGAGGAGAAGGGGACGACAGAGGATGAGATGGTTGGATGGCATCCTTGACTCAATGGACATGGGTCTGAGTGAGCTGTGGGAGTTGGTGATGGACAGGGAGGCCTGGCGTGCTGCGATTCATGGGGTCGCAAACAGTCGGACACGACTGAGCGACTGAACTGAACTGATAGTGACTTTAGAGGAGGCAATGGCACCCCACTCCAGTACTCTTGCCTGGGAAATCCCATGGATGGAGGAGTCTGGAAGGCTGCAGTCCATGGGGTCGCTGAGGGGCGGACATGACTGAGCGACTTCACTTTCACTTTTCACTTCCATGCATTGGAGAATGAAATGGCAACCCACTTCAGTGTTCTTGCCTGGAGAATCCCAGGGACAGGGGAGCCTGGTGGGCTGCTGTCTGTGAGGTCGCACAGAGTTGGACACAACTGAAGCGACTTAGCAGCAGCAGCATGGGGACATAGGTGTCAATTTTCACTTTTTCCCCCTATAGTTGTCCACATGTCTCAGCACCATTCAGTGAAAGGGTCATTCATTCCCCACTGATTTGTAGCACCTTATTCTGAGTCCAGTAAAGAAGAAAGGAAGTAATAAAGATCAGAACAGAAGTTAGTGAAATAAATACCAAACATGGAATAGAGGAATTCAGCAAACCCCGAAACTGGAACCTTGAGAATGCTAATAAAAATTGATAAATCTCTAATAAGATACATAAAAAAAAAATTACCAGTGTCAGGAACAAGGACAAGCAGATCACTATGGAACCTGGACATGTTAGTAAGTTCCTCAGAGGATATTACAAACAGGTTTATGCCAGTAAAAGAATATACAACTTATCAAAATTAATACAAAAATAAATAGAAAATTTGAATAGTTCTGTAACACAAAATAAATTGAATATATATAATTAAAAACCTTACAAAGAAAACTCTAGGTCCAGATGAATTCATCAGCCAATTCCATCACTTAAGGAAGAAATGACAATAGCACTTAAACTTTTTCAGAAAATAGAAAAATAGGACACACTCCCCAACTCACTTTGATAGGCCAGCACAAACTTGATATAAAACCCAATGAAGAAAAATATAAGGAGAATTCCATGATATTCTCACTTGGGACATATATGGAGAAACCTAAACAAACAGTTAGCAAACCAAACTCAGGAGTATATAAAAATGATAAAACATCATTAAAATATTGGGTTTATTCTAGAAATACCCAGTTGGTTTAACATTAATTAGTGCCATTCACTACATAAACAAAGAAAAATTATATGATTATCAAAAAATTTTTATAATACTAAGCACATACTCATGTGAAATGCTGGGCTGGAAGAAGCACAAGCTGGAATCAAGATTGCAGGGAGAAATATCAATAACCTCAGATATGCCAATGACACCACCCTTATAGCAGAAAGTGAAGAGGAACTAAAGAGCCTCTTGATGAAAGCGAAAAGTGAGAGTGAAAAAGTTGGCTTAAAACTCAACATTGAGAAAACTAAGATCATGGCATCTGGTCCCATCACTTCATGGCAAATAGATGGGACAGACAATGGAAACAGTGACAAACTTAATTTTTGGGGGCTCCAAAATCATTGCAGATGGTGACTGTAGCCATGAAATTAAAAGACACTTACTCCTTGGCAGGAAAGCTATGACCAACCTAAGCAGCATATTAAAAAGCAGAAATACTAGTTTGCCAACAAAGGTCTGTGTAGTCAAAGCTATGGTTTTTCCAGTAGTCATGTATGGATGTGAGAACTGGAGTATAAAGAAAGCTGAGCACCGAAGAATTGATGCTTTTAAACTGTGGTGTTACTTTTGGACTCTGGGGGAGAGAGAGAGGGAGAGGGTGGGATGAGATGGGAGAATGGCATTGAAACATGTAAAAAAAAAAAATAAAATAAAATAAAATAAAATTAAAAAACAAACAAAAAAAAAATAAACTGTGGTGTTGGAGAAGACTCTTGAGAGTCCCTTGGACTGCAAGGAGGTCCAGCCAGTCAAGCCTAAAGGAAATCAGTCCTGAATATTCATTGGAAGGACTGATGCTGAAGCTACAACTCCTATTCTTTGGCCACCTGATGCGAAGAACAGACTCACTAGAAAAGACCCTGATGCTGGGAAAGATTGAAGGCAGGAGGAGAAGGGGACGACAGAGGATGAGATGGTTGGGTGGCATCACTGACTCGATGGACATGAGTTTGAGTAAGCTCTGGGAGTTGGTGATGGATAGGGAAGCCTGATGTGCTGCAGTCCATGGTGTTGCAAAGAGTTGGACATGACTGAGTGACTGAACTGAAGCACAGACTTAGGATAATAAATAAATATCCCTTAGCAAACTAAGAGGAGAAGGCAATGGCACCCCACTCCAGTACTCTTGCCTGGCAAATCCCGTGGGCGGAGGAGCCTGGTGGGTTGCAGTCTATGGGGTTGCTAGGAGTTGGACATGACTGAACGACTTCACTTTCACTTTTCACTTACACTGGAGAAGGAAATGGCAACCCACTCCAGTGTTCTTGCCTGGAGAATCCCAGGGACGGGGGAGCCTGGTGGGCTGCTGTCTGTGGGGTCGCACAGAGTCGGACATGACTGAGGCGACTTAGCAGCAGCAGCAGCAGCAGCAAACTGAGAATAAGAAAATTCTACCCTAATCTGGTATCACCTGAATCTGATAGGCTTCCCTGGTGGCTTAGCTGGTAAAGAATCTGCCTGTAAAGTGGGAGACCTGGGTTCGATCCCTGGGTTGGGAAGATCAGGAGAGGGGAACGGCTACCCACTCCAGTATTCTGGCCTAGAGAATTCCATGAACTGTTCAGTCCAGGGGGTTGCAAAGAGTTGGACATGAGTGAGTGACTTTCACTTTCACTGAATCTGATAGTTTATGCCAAAATGATAGATGGGAGAAGATACCATTTTTCAATTTGCTTTACCTTTTTAACTTCTAAAGTTAAGATTATTTTCATATTTATTAGTTACTTAGACCTCTCTTCTATGAATTGCTCATATCTTTTGACTAATTTTCTTTGAGTGTTTTTCTTATAAATTTTAGTCATATTGATAAATTCTGAATACTAATCCTTTTGTAAGAGTAAAAGTTTTTTTTCAGCTTATGGATTATCTTTTATTAATACTTAAAAAATTTAAATTTATTTATTTACTATGAGTGAGTAGTGTTAATATGTTCACTTGAATCAAAAATCCAGAAAATACAAAACAACATACAGTGAAAGAACTCCTGTTCTTTCATCCAGTTCCCCTCTCTAGAGGTACTGTGACTTCATTTTTTAAGAACTTTGTTTATAATGTCATTTGTTGAACAGACATTTAAAATTTTGATGTAGTTAAATGTTTCAGTCTTTTGTTTGTGGATTGTACATTTTATGTTGTGTTTAAGAATGCTTTCCTCTGCCTCATTAATGTATTTTTTTCCGAGTTTGACTTTTTATATTTAGATCTTTATTCTGTCTGGAATTTAATTTTTGTGTAGGGATTTCTCTTCCCTTTATATGCTTGTCCTTACACTCTTATATTGTGTGATTGTTTTGTCTAATACAGTGTTCAATGTGATGGGAGACTGTTGTTGAGCTTCATCTATGTGTTGGCAAATTAACTGGTCCAGATTTTAATTTCTGTTTTGTTCCTACTTGCAGATGAATGCTTAAGAGTCCTAAGAAGTGCTGCCTTTCAGGCCACATAATGTGCCTTGTGTCCTCTAACTTATCTGGAATTTGTGTAGGCTGTGATAGGGCAGGGAAAGGAGGGTTTCTTTGTCACAGCAAACAAGGAGAAAGTTTTTTTCCTGTCTCTTCGATTTACCAATGCCTCATCAGAAGCTTTCAGCACTTATGTAAGAAATTAATTTTTTTCTTAAACTTGAACAAACTTACAGTTCATTTTAAAATTAGTTACTGTAGAGGGAGGAAGTGGTTTTTGCTTAATAATAGTATTTATTTATTTATTTATTTAGCCCTTCTCTTAAGTTCTTGACCATGTTCCTTGATACTTGATATTCTTTGCTTTACTTTGTGGTACTATGTATTCCATGGAAGGAGATTATTGGACTTTGTGATATGGGGATAATTTAAAAGCATAACCTACTATATCTGTCTTTTCCTTCTCTTATCTCCGTTTTGCTTCTTTTTTAACCATTTCTTTCCTTTTTTGTCTTACCACATGCTCTACTCAGAAAAAGTGAGGAAGAGGACAAAAAAGAATTAGGTTAAGGAAATTAAAGTGAGACAAAATAAAAGTGAGTGATTATGGGAAGGAAAGGGAGAAAAAGCAGCAGGGGAAAAGAAACTGAGTTTGCTTATTGGTTACTTCTGTATTAGGACTCCTTAGGTATCTTTTTCTTGTATTCCTTGTAAATAGGTAGGGGCAGCCTTGAACGTACTTATTCTCTCACCTGTTCTAACTGTGAGGGAACAGACTGCAAGTCAGAAAGGATTCTGTTGAGAAACACTGTAGGCAGGGTTTTGTGCTTCTAGCTCCTTTCTACTTGTGTATTGGATCCAGTTTAGTGCCTGAAGGTCAACTCTGATGTAAGTTTTGGAATCTCAAGTGAGTCTTACTCTGGATATTAATAAACTGAAGATCCGGAGGTTATATGTATGTATGTATTTCTACTTTAGGAATATAATGGATGCTGTTAATGTACATTTATATGTTAGAATTAATTTGATCTGAATTGCTTTTCAGAATTAAGGGAGATGTGACAGCCATGAAAGCTTAGATTTGGTAAATTATAAGACTCTTTTGGTGCTAATCCATTTCATGATTTTCTGGCTCTCTCAGTACAGTAGTAATTTCTCATTGGCAGTGATTATAAATAATAATCTATTGACTCATATCTTGACTGAAATAAGCCAACATTTAAAATAAAAAGAGGCTTTGTCAATGACTTAGGATGAATATTCTTTTTGATTTTAATTGGCTCGTATCATAATCATTGGCATCTTTAAATCATTGGCATCTTTAGCCTTAGTATGTAAAAAGGTTGAGGAAAGAGCATTTTTAGTTCTCTTTCTTAAGAGTTTGGCTTGAGAACACATATTTATAGTTTTTAAGTTTTATGTGAATTCTTATCATTTTAGAGAAAAGAAAGAAATTTAGTAGTCACCAACTGAAGACTTGGGCTGTTGATTAAAATTAGGTAATAACTTTTCAAGGACATAGAGATGAACTCTGAACTTTAACCACACCTTGTTTTCATTATACAAATTAAAAATGATCTTTGTAAAATTACCCTAGCTGTCCAGCAGTTAAGACTTTGTGCTTCCACTGCAGGGAAACTAGGATCCCACATGCTGGGGGCAAAAAAAAAAAAGATCCAGGTAGTATTGGTAAAGTGTGTTAGCGATTAGTTGTATTTAATATGTAGAGGTATCATTTTTCCTGGAACAGAGGTTTGGTAGCTAAGGTGTTGTGGAAACTTGTAAGTTGTGATTGTTCGAGTCAGGTAAATTTCAGCTTTGCCTGACAGATGTGATCAGTTGTTCTTTCTGGCTTGTGTTACATCTACTCATTGGTTGTATAATAGATGACTGTTTATATAATAAGAATTAGAACAAGCCATTAGAGATAATTGATAATAGATACAAACAGGTAGTGATATCTCTGCTACAAGAGATGGAATAATACAGTTCTTACATGTACATGTTAAAAGTAAAAAAAAATTAGTAATTATGTATTAGAAAACAATAAGGAAGAAAGTATTTCAGAGAGTTAAAGGAGCTTTTCCAGAAGTATAGCCCAGATAATGTAGGAGTGGAAAACCAGGTAAGATCAGGGGCCAACAGAACATATCTGCTGAGTATTACTCAGTGATAGAGGAGATAGAAGAAGCAAAATTTGAATTTTTTTCCAAGTGCCTTAGAGTGGAAGGACCTTGAGCAAACTTTGGGCTTAGACGGTGGGCCAGAGACATCCAGAATGAAGAATTTTAAAATAAAACCTATTTCTGAACCTGGGCAAGGCTGAATTAATATCTATTTTGTGTACCTGTAAGTGCCTTCCATTCTAGTGAAGGCTTTTTGGTTATGAGGAACAGAATCCAGGGATACTTGGCTCAACTGAAAGGGACTGATTATAAGGAAACACCTGTCTGTGTAGGGACCTAGGAACCAAAAGACCCTAAGGGTAGAGTACATATCTTCAAAATGTCTATTACACTGGATACAGTTTTACCTCTTCAGTAGCCTCAGGCCTGCTGCCACGCGGTTTCTGTGGTGTTTGCAAGTAGCCCGACTGCGGTACTCTAGCAGGTGATCACTGGATGGGAAATACTACATAGTGCTGCTGTACTCCCAAGAGGGGGCTTCCCGTGGCTCAGTGGTAAAGAATCTGCCTGCCATGCAGGAGACCCAGGAGACACAGTTTCAATACCTGGGTTGGGAAGATCTGGAGGAGGTCTTGACAACCCACTCCAGTATTGCCTGGAGAATCCCATGGAGAGAGGAGCCTGGCGGGCTACAGTCCAGGGGGTCACACAGAGTAAGACATGACTGAAGCGACTGAGCATGTACATCCGAGAAGGCCTTAATTTAATGATTGCCCATTGCCATGTTAGGGGGAACCGTTGCAGGTCTGATGTTTTAAAGTATTTATCAATGATGATGGTTTAGGGTTTAACTTTCAATAAGGAAATGTGGTCTACGTGGCTGCCAATTCTAAAATACTATTAGACTCAGGAGGCTGTACGGGTCTAATCTTCTTGTAGACTGAATGTGTAAAATTAAGAGGCAAATTCAGGTCATATCATAGAGGCTATCTGATGTCTTTTCTTTAAACTAAATTTCTGAGTATCTGTGTGGGTATAACCTAAACAGCAGCAAGTCTTGCTTGTCTCCTTTGTGCAGTCAACAGATATAAGTATTAAGTTTTCAAAAGACTGGTATATGTAGATGAGCCCACAGAAAGAATGTATGATTATGTTGTTGAGAGGGAATGAAAACCGCATACAAAAATGAGCCCCTCAAAGATTCTTCTGTTTCATTGTTTTCAGTGAAGCTATCTGCAATTTTGTCATCTGCAATGACTCTTCCCTTCAAAGTCAGCCCATTATCTTCAATCCTGACTTTTTTGTGGAGAAGCTCCGGCATGAGAAACCCGAGGTGTTCACTGAGTTGGTGGTCAGCAATATTACAAGACTTATCGATCTGCCTGGAACTGAGCTGGCTCAGCTGATGGGAGAAGTGGACCTTAAGTTGCCTGGTGGGGAGGGCCCGGCATCAGGATTTTTCCGGTCTCTAATGTCTCTCAAGCGAAAGGGTAGGAATTGTGTCTGTGTAGGGGGCAGATCACAGTTGCTTCCTGGGCTCTACTCTGAACATTTGCACATTTGTGGAGGAGTTAACTATTATTGTAAAGCATTTTTTTTAGTCATTTTTTTCATTACATGAATAGTAAAACTTTAAGTAATATTGATAAAAATTATAAAAATTACTTAGATNCACATTTGTGGAGGAGTTACTATTATTGTAAAGCATTTTTTTTAGTCATTTTTTTCATTACATGAATAGTAAAACTTTAAGTAATATTGATAAAAATTATAAAAATTACTTAGATTAATTAAAGGATATATATCAGTCTCCAGAAAATAGCGTGATTAGTTTACATAGTTATCAGGAACACCTTGATTTTCATGCTCTATTAATACTATACTAAAATAATATTAAAAGAACAAAGTTATACAGCTGGTGAATGCAGTAAAGAAAGTTTGACCATTTTTTAATTGCAGTAGTTCTCTAATGTTTTCATTCCATAGAATGCTTTGATAAGGCAAATATTAATACTTGTGAATCACTCAAAAAACCTTCTCAGAAATGTTATTAGTTTTATATACTATAAATTATGATTATTTACACTGTTTTTGATAAGATGTGAAAGAGATTCTATTTTGTTTTATTAAATTTAAGGAAATCCCGAGGGCAGCAAAAAAGTTTAAACATAACAGATTAGACCCTATACCAACTCTAGGGGATAATCTATCATGTTCTGATAATCATGGGTCTAAGTTCTATTTTTTGTTTGTTTTTAAATTAAATATCAATATTCCAAGTATTGTTAATTAAAAGATGGTCTTTGCCTTCAGGGAACCTTGCAGAGAGTTGATTGAAAGGTGTTCTGATTGCATTTTCTGATGCACTTCCAACTCTAAAGTTTTTTTGTACTGACCATGTGAACATACTTGCTCAACTGTAACATAGGATGCTTGAGGGGTATGCTGATTTTAAGTATGCTGATTTTGTACTGTTTGTGGAAAATATAGCCTTGTTCTATTGTATGGCTTTTTTCAGAAAAAGGAGTAGTATTTGGATCCCCACTGACAGAGGAAGGCATTGCCCAGATATACCAACTGATTGAATATCTACACAAGAGTAAGACTACTTGAAATGTTTTCATTCTTTGTTAATGAACAGTTGTCAGTTTTCTGTTGGGAGCTTAATATCCTTGAGTTAGTAGGTGTCAGTTAACCATTAACAAAGACACTAATCAATGATAATTTCAGGTGGCATGTTTCTCGATAAATTTCCTTATAAATTTCATCTTATGTATTGATTTGCTTTATACTCTCAAACACACACACATTAGATAGTGTCTATGAAATCACATTTCACCCTCAATTAAGAGAGGCGTTTCTTCTGGAAAAAATACGTTGCTTCCAAAGAGTCTCAACATTTATTCCAGGGATAATAATTTATCACCAAAGAAGCATTTCAGCTCTAGAATTCTCAGATTTAAATACACTCAACTTAATTCCCTTTTCCCTTTTTTAGTAGTCATACTGGTTATGTCATTGCTTTAAGTACTTGGCACAGCTGAGTGTATATGAAATGTGTGGCTTTATGTGATGCCATGATGAATTCAACACTAATGGTTATTTTTGGCCTGCTCTACCTGGGACATTGTGCTGGGAGCTAGAGCAGAGGTTACCAACTGACAGCCTAAGGGCTTAAGTTATCTACTTTCATGTTTTGTTTGGCAAAGGATTAAGTTAAAAATAAAACTAGTTTCCAGTCTTTTAAAATGGGAAAACTCCAGGTTTTCCGCTTTGTTTGGATAACAGGAAGATGTAGCATACTTGAGCCCTGTGGCTGCTGGGATGCAGTCATCTGGAGCACAGGTAGGTGCTTACCAGTTAGGGTTCCTGTTCATTCATGTACTGTTGCCAGAGTGGCTGGTAGGCATTTCAACTTGGAAACCTGAATTAAGGAGCTATTCAAAGAAATACATACCTAAACTGAAAACAGGAACTTTCATACTTCTACCAGATCAAACTGAAACAATGTGTCTCATCTTTTTTAACCCTTAGATTAGCTTAGAATCTAGGTTGAAGGGAACAATCTTTAGTTGGAATGACTCTGAGCTTCAGGCAGTCTGTTAGGTGGAAAGGTGATCTGACAGATTAGAGTTCTAATTCCTGGGGTAGTGCAGAGACCCTCGATTCATTTTAGGCTGGGAAACTGTTTATAGAAGCAATGAACCTCCACAGATGAACTCAGCCCTTCCAGCAAAGTCTGGGATGACTCATGGGAAGGGGACTTCAGGAAGACATGGCTTTCCTTCCAGCTTATTTTTCAAGCTCTATTATATATAAAATAGATAACCAACAAGGACCTACTGCATAGCACAGGGAACTATACTTAATATTTTGTAATAATCTATAATGCAAAATAATCTAATATATATATATGGGTTTCCCTTGTGGTCAGCTGGTAAAGAATCCGCCTGCAATGTGGGAGACCTGGGTTCAATCCCTGGGTTAGGAAGATCCCTTGGAGGAGGGAAAGGCTACCCACTCCAGTATCCTGGCCTGGAGAATTCCATGGACTATGTAGTCCATGGGGTCGCAAAGAGTCGGGCACGACTGAGCAACGTTCACATATATATATATCTCACTTTGCTGTATACCTGAAGCTAACACAACATTTTAAATCAACTATATTTCAATAGGAGTTTAAAAAAAGACCGGATAAAATTCAGTCTCCAGATGTGCCTCAGGAGGTTCAGTGACTCCTGGGTGGACCATCTCTCAGCCTGGAAGATCTCTGGGTGCTCAGGGGTGTTCAGATAAGTTTCCCCAGGGGCCAGTAGGTCTTAACTCCTCTGAGAAGAAAGGCAACCTCCTTCAGGGTCTTTGTAAGGGTCTTTCAAGTATAAAGTGGTCTTATAGATGACTTATTTTAATCATAATTCTCTGTTTCTTTTTTCCTGTCCTCTGTTCTTCTTCCATGCCAAACAGACTTACGAGTAGAGGGTTTGTTTAGAGTACCAGGGAATAGTGTCCGGCAGCAGATTTTAAGAGATGCTCTCAATAATGGAACTGATATTGACTTGGAATCAGGGGAGTTTCACTCAAATGATGTTGCTACCTTGCTGAAGATGTTTCTAGGAGAGTTACCTGAGCCCCTGCTGACACATAAACATTTTCACGCACACCTCAAAATTGCTGGTGAGTATCGGAGGTGAGAAGGGGCTGTAGGTACATTTATTTCAATTTAATAAAGTAATCTGGAATATTGTGTTGTTTGTAACCCACAGAATATTCTGTTGTTTGTAAACAACAATATTGTGTTGTTTGTAACTTTTGCTAATATTGGTTAACACTTCATGACATTTCTGGGCTCTCTGAGTACTCGTAAGCATTGGCTAGTTACGTTTGATTTAGTCAGATTTTTTTGTTGAATAAACCTCTTTGAAGGTACAGTCTGGGTTTTGTTTATTTTTGTGTTCCTGATGGATCCTAGCATTGTGCTTTAAACATTTTAGTTGTTTAATTAACGTCTGCTTTTCACTGGATTGATTGACACACCCAAATCAATGCTCACAGTTTTGATGTATTTGCCTTGGTTTGGAAATTTTGCTAAGTGTTAATATGCCTCAGTTGAGATCACCTCTACTTTTGGAAATTTGCTCTTTAAAAAATAATTTTGTTTGTTTTCTAAATAGGCAATACATTCTCACGAATTAAAATTCAAAAGGTTCCAAGAGTATCCAGTGAAAAGCCTCTTTTCCATCTCTGTTCCCTGGCACTCAGTTTTTCTTCCAAGAGAGAACCAGTACTATTGATTTCTAATTGTCCTTACAGAGATGTTTTAGACACTTAGCAACACCTGCATATATTTCTTTTCTCTCTTTTTATGTAATGGTAGGGTGTTATACACATGGTTCTATGGTTTGCTTTTTTTATTTAGTGTGTCTGGAGAGTGTTCCATTTTCAGCTCATAAGTAGTTTCCTCTTTTCCTTTCATGCCTGTGTGGTAAGGAATTCATTCTTAAATTGCACAGCAGTTGCGCCGCTGTAGGCTCTAAGTGCACACAGCATCAACATCCATACTGTATTTACTTAGATTTCTACCCTTGAGCCTTTCTCTCTTGCTTCTAATCTTAAAGAAAATAAATAGAAGATTTTTTTTCTTTTGAATAATTTTTATTGCTTAGAAGAAAATAGGTTTTGAATTTTTAAAGTAAGATTAGATTTTGTTAGCACTTCCAGGAACAATTTAGATGATTCAAATGAGAAAACATTACTAGAATATTATACAGATTTATAGTTTTCTTTGGCTTCCCTCGTAGCTCAGTCAGTAAAGAATCTGCCTGCAGTGCAGGAGATCAGGATTCGATCCCTGGGTCGGGAAGATCCCCTGGAGAAGGAAATGGCAACCTATTCCAGTATTCTTGCCTGGAAACTCCTATGGACAGAGGAGCCTGGTGGGCTGTGGTCCATGGGGTTGCAAAGAGTCGAGCATGATGGAGCGACTAACACTCAATATCATTACAGTTTTTTGGGGAGAGAAATAAAACTTTTTAGATCTTTGAAAAAGATATGGAAAATATTGATAAGTTCTTTTTATAAGGGTTAACATGAATAATGCCTGTTCTGTTTGCTTTCCTGTTGAGTTAATTTAGTACAGTATCTGAAACTTCCCCTCCACCACCCCATGATTTGCTGGTCTTTGAGATCACACTAGGTGTGGCACAGGTGTAGCATTTGATATGCCTTACTGATGACAGGGAGGGATTTTTGTTTTCGATTCCGTATTAACAGGAAACAGTTTCTAGAGATATTATTTGCCTTTCCTAAACCTGGAATTATAATTGAAGTTAAACAGCTTCAATAACACACTGTAATCATTTTCAGGTCTATATGAATTATACCCAAATGTTTTTCAGTGTCTTTTGAAATTCTGATGATCTAGGGGATAAGGCAATGGCACCCCACTCCAGTACTCTTGCCTAGAAAATCCCATGGATGGAGGAGCCTGGTGGGCTGCAGTCCATAGGGTCACTAAGAGTCGGACATGACTGAGCGACTTCAATTTCACTTTTCACTTTCATCCATTGGAGAAGGAAATGGCAACCCATTCCAGTGTTCTTGCCTGGAGAATCCCAGGGATGGGGGAGCCTGGTGGGCGGCTGCCATCTACGGAGTCACACAGAGTCAGACACGACTGAAGCGACTTAGCAGCAGCAGCAACAGGGACAGTTTTTAATTGAACGCTGGACTGGAAGAAACACAAGCTGGAGTCAAGATTGCCGGGAGAAATATCAATAACCTCAGATATGCAGATAACACCACCCTTATGGCAGAAAGTGAAGAGGAACTAAAAAGCCTTTTGATGAAAGTGAAAGTGGAGAGTAAAAAAGTTGGCTTAAAGCTCAACATTTAGAAAACGAAGATCATGGCATCCGGTCCCATCAGTTCATGGGAATAGATGGGGAAACAGTGGAAACAGTGTCAAACTTTATTTTTTTGGGTTCCAAAATTACTGCAGGTGGTGACTGCAGCCATGAAATTAAAAGACGCTTATTCCTTGGCAGGAAAGTTATGACCAACCTAGATAATATATTCAAAAGCAGAGACATTACCTTGCCGACTAAGGTCTGTCTAGTCAAGGCTATGGTTNAGGGGGTGGCATTATCAGAGATGTGTGTGGACTGTTTTCATTTCTCTTGAGTATATAACTGGGAATGGAATTACTAAGTCATGTGATATCTCTATGTTTAACTTTTTGAGGAACTGCCAAGCTGTTTTCCACAGTGGTCACACCATTTTTTACATTCCCACCAGCAATGTAGGAGAGTGGTGGGGTTTTTTTTGGCTCCACTGTATGGCATGTGGAATCTTAGTTCCCCAACCAGTGATCAAGCCTGCGCCCCCTACAGTGAAAGCTGAGTCTTAACCACTGGACTGCCAGGGAAGTCCCTGTAGAAGAGTTTAATTTTCTCAGCATTCTTGCCAGCACTTGTTATTGTCAGTCTTTTTGACTATAGCCACACCTCTGCCCTGCTGGCTCAGAGGTTAAGGCATCTGCCTGCAATGTGGGGACTTGGGTTCAATCCCTGGGTCCGGAAGATCCCCTGGCGAAGGAAATGCCAACCTGCTCCAGTATTCTTGCCTGGAGAATCCCATGGACAGAGGAGCCTGGTGGGCTACAGTCCACAGGGTTGCAAAGAGTTGGACACGACTGAGCAACTTCACTCACACCACTGATTATGAAGAAGTATCTCATTGGGGTTTTGATTTACATTCCCTTGATAGCAAATGATACCAAGTATACAAATGCTTATTGGCCGCTTGTATATCTTATTTGAAGGAATGTTTAAGTCTTTTGCCTACTTTTGACTGGGTTTTTGTCTTTTTATTATTAAATTATATTGATATGATTTTGTTATTATATTTTGCTATAATCTGTGTTTATACTTGATTCTTTTTTTCCTTTCTTTTATTGGAGGATGAAACATAACATAGTAGGAACATTGATTTTTTTTCTTTCTTGTATATTTTCCATCCCTTACAATCATTTCTTTTATCCTCAAGATTTGATGCAGTTTGATGATAAAGGAAACAAGACCAATGTACCAGATAAGGAACGGCAAATCGAGGCTCTTCAGTTGCTCTTCCTCATTCTCCCTCCACCCAATCGTAACTTGCTGAAGTTACTGCTTGATCTCCTGTACCAGACAGCAAAGAAACAAGACAAGAATAAGATGTCCGCCCATAACCTTGCCCTTATGTTTGCACCTCATGTCTTATGGCCAAAAAATGTAAGTGTCGGGGGAACAGAAAGACTGCTTGGTTTTCTTGAGCTGGGTCTCATCCTATAGCTGTACTTCGTGTGATTATCAAGGGTCCAAGTTCTGGTCTTCAGCTTTATAAGGTTAGGAACTTACTTTGTTAGATCATTTAAGAGTTATCAAACCGCCAATTCCTGTTAATCTCGCTTATAAATCAATCTGATAAACCTGAATTATAATTTTAGTGGAAACTCCTAGTGGAAGATTATAGCTACTAAATATACCAGAATACTCATGTTGGGTGGTCAATGTAAACTCCTTCTTAACATGAAAGCCTTCTTGGGAAATCAAATTGATTTCTGAAGATCAAATGGTATGAATTTAAACCAGAGCTATATGATCTTACAGGATAGTGTCACTGAGCTTTTAGATAAGAGCTTTCAGATAGAGCGATACTGCCTTGTCCTAACTTTTCTATATCCTGTAGATGTACTCTCCTTAGATAAAGCTGAATGTCCTTTTTTTTTTTAAACTTTCAGCTTTTTATTTTATATTGAGGTATAACCCCACGCCCAAGGTAAGAGAAACCCAAGTAAGATGGTAGGTGTTGCAAGAGGGCATCAGAGGGCAGACACACTGAAACCATACTCATAGAAAACTAGTCAATCTAATCACACTAAGAACACAGCCTTGTCTAACTCAATGAAACTAAACCATGCCCGTGGGGTAACCCAAGACGGGTGGGTCAGAATGTGATCCACTGGAGAAGGGATTGGCAAACCACTTCAGTATTCTTGCCTTGAGAACCCCATGAACAGTATGAAAAGGCAAAATGATAGGATACTGAAAGAGGAACTCCCCAGGTCAGTAGGTGCCCAATATGCTACTGGAGAAAAGTAGAGAAATAACTCTAAAAAGAATGAAGGGATGGAGCCAAAGCAAAAACAGTACTCAGCTATGGATGTGACTGGTGATAAAAGCAAGGTCCGATGCTATAAAGAGCAATATTGCATAGGAACCTGGAATGTCAGGTCCATGAATCAAGGCAAATTGGAAGTGGTCAAACAAGTGATGGCAAGAGTGACCGTCGACATTCTAGGAATCAGCAAACTAAAATGGACTGGAATGTGTGAATTTAGCTCAGATGACCATTATATCTACTACTGTGGGCAGGAATCCCTCAGAAGAAATGGAGTAGCCATCATGGTCAATAAAAGAGTCCAAAATGCAGTACTTGGATGCAATCTCAAAAATGACAAAATGATCTCTGTTCGTCTCCAAGGCAAACCATTCAGTATCACAGTAATCCAAGTCTATGGCCCAACCCGTAACACTGAAGAAGCTGAAGCTGAACGGTTCTGTGAAGACCTACAAGACCTTTTAGAACTAACACCCCCCAAAAATGTCCTTTTCATTATAGGGGACTGGAATGCAAAAGTAGGAAGTCAAGAAACACCTGGAGTAACAGGCAAACTTGGCCTTGGAATGCGGAATGAAGCAGGGCAAAGACTAATAGAGTTTTGCCAAGAAAATGCACTGGTTATAGCAAACACCCTCTTCCAACAACACAAGAGAAGACTCTACACGTGGACATCACCAGATGGTCAACACTGAAATCATATTGATTATGTTCTTTGCAGCCAAAGATGGAGAAGCTGTATACAGTCAGCAAAAACAAGACCAGGAGCTGACTGTGGCTCAGATCATGAACTCCTTATTACCAAATTCAGACTCAAATTGAAGAAAGTAGGGAAAACTGCTAGACCATTAAGGTATGACCTAAAGCAGATCCCTTATAATTATACAGTGGAAGTGAGAAATAGATTTAAGGGCCTAGATCAGATAGATAGAGTGCCTGATGAACTATGGAATGAGGTTCGTGACATTGTACAGGAGACAGGGATCAAGACCATCCCCATGGAAAAGAAATGCAAAAAAGCAAAATGGCTGTCTGGGGATGCCTTACAAATAG
>SJYQ01050283.1:52387-91165 GCA_006410935.1 Redunca redunca
TTTGAACTGTGGTGTTGGAGAAGACTCTTGAGAGTCTCTTGGACTGCAAGGAGATCCAACCAGTCCATCCTAAAGGAGATCAGTCCTGGGTGTTCTTTGGAAGGAATGATGCTAAAACTGAAGCTCCAGTACTTTGGCCGCCTCATGCGAAGAGCTGACTCATTGGAAAAGGCTTTGATGCTGGGAGGGATTGGGGGCAGGAGGAGAAGGGGACGACAGAGGATGAGATGGCTGGATGGCATCACTGACTCGATGGACGTGAGTCTGAGTGAACTCCGGGAGTTGGTGATGGACACGGAGGCCTGGCGTGCTGCAATTCATGGGGCCGCAAAGAGTTGGACACGACTGAGCGACTGAACTGAACTGATAGCCGATTAACAATGTTGTGGTAGTTTCAGGTGAACAGTGAAGGGACTCAGCCATATATATACATATATATCCTGAATGTGCTTCTTTAACTGAGACCACGGCCTTCCTAGTGACTTACATGAGAAGTAAATTATATATGTCTTTTGAATTAATTCTTTTTTTTCCCCTCTGGGGCATTTTATTTGTATGTATTACATCCCTAGTAAAAGAATCCAAGGATTTTCCCTCCTGTATGTTTTCGTCTTGCCTCTTCATGGTCCATGATGCTAGCTGAGGTTGTCAGTACAATGATACCAAAGTGACGGGATGGGAGCAGGTTATTCTGCCATTTTATAGATCTTTTGAGTTGCATAAAGATCAAATCTGGGGCTGATCACTCCACAATTATTCAGCCTGCCTGTGAATTTCACAACAATTTTCCCAGGCCTGTGATCATCAGTGATTTCAAATTCGCCAGTGGAACCATGCCTCATCATCACTGTTAGAAGCCTGACAATGACTTTGGAGCACGGCCTAATAAGGACCTGGCGTTTGCCTCTCTTTTCGGCATTGTTGATACTCTCGACAGCGTCAGCCAGGACATTCATGTGCACGATTCTGGCGGCATGGAAAGATGGTGGAAAGACTGAATTAATTCTTGACCTGGAAGCCCGTAGTTTCATATTCCTGTCCATTCATAAAACAGAGCTTCTACCCAGAGGAAGGTTGATGTAGGGAGGGATATGAGAGGAAAAAGACTACATACCAAGATTTGTCCATGTTAAGGGGATAAAACCTCATAACTAAAAGAGTTTTAGTTTCAATGAGACTGAAAATAAACAAGTGATCTATGACTATAAAGTTAAGAGGTCTTAGAACAAGCAAACATTAAGTAACAAAGATAGATGTTGAGATAGCAGGCTTTGGGATAGTAGAGACGAAGTGCTTAAAAAAGAGGCAGGGGAAATAGGAGAAGGGAGTCAGTGACCATTTGACTGTTTTTAAGAAAGGGATATCACCTTTAACATCAATTCATAGTAACAGTTCTCTTTTGTCTTTGGAGAAACTAGTTTCTCTGGAGAGCAATGTTCTAGGTGACTGGTATGGATTCTGTTCTTCTTGTCCCTTTTCCCAGGAAAGATGATCTTCAGTATATATGTCTAATTCTCAGGCAGAATTAGAAAAGGAAAATTGGTTCTCTTGGATTTCCTGGTCACTTCAGGGACACATGGTTCTTTCTAGGTTATATGATTTCAAGTGGAAACCTGCTGAACCAAAAAGTCTTTCCAGAATTAAACACTGTATTAGAGTCAACTTTCTTGGCGATAGACGCTATCATACATTTGAAAGAATTAGCTTATTAATAAGTAAATGGGAGTATCTGCCTTCCACTTCCCAGTTCTTCATCTCTCTTTTTTGCTTTCTTTTGCTCTGAATAGGCCACTGCAAATGACCTTCAAGAGAATATCACAAAATTAAATGATGGGATGGCTTTTATGATTAAACACTCTCAGAAACTTTTTAAGGTAGGTAATAAATGGGATTTGGATAGTGAGAAGATAAAGAGATGGAGCAAGGTGGGATCCTGAGAGGGCTGTAAAGATGACTAAATAAGAAAGGCCCTGACTGGAACTGGAAACCAAATTAGACAGTGGTAAAAGTGAGAGGGAGCGACCTAGGTAGGGAAGAATATGAAGGTACCTGAGAGCTGAGCAGGGCTCCACCTCCTGGACTGCTGGCTCTACCTTTTGAGTCATCCTTTCTTTTTCATGAAAAACAGCAGATGTTGGAAGCAGAGTAGTAGTTTTATCCTGCCTGCTTCCTGCCAGTTGAAATTTGACAGCCTCCTTTCATCTTGTATTCATAGTCATTTTTAGTATAAACTAGCAGTGTTTCTGCCAATGTAATTTTCTTAATAACTTTGTGGGTCTCTGTGGATTTTAGTGAGATGCACTCAGAAGATAAATTTGAAGATAGACTCCTGCTGAGAAGGCTGAGGGACAGTACCTTTCAGCTTCCTGGAAGCCCTCTGGTTGTATTGAGAGGCTCTGGGAGGCACGCCTTTACCCTTTTGAAAGGGCTCTTTGTGTAACTGAATGTTTTTGACCTTTTGATGGTTCCAATATTTTAGCAAAAGGTTTTACAGTCACATCCTTGGTCTTTTCTTTAGAATGTACTTTCCTGATGGTGAATTTCTTAATTTTAGTCTCTTTTGCCATCTGGAAAAACTGAGAATTTTTAAGACCCCTCTGTTCTGGTTCCTTGTTTTGCCTTTCTTAAAAAAAAAAAAGTGGTAAAATACATATGACAACATTTACTATATGTGTACAGGCCAGTGGTGGTAATTACATTCATACTGTTGTGCAAACCATCACCACCATCCATCTCTTGAACTCCTTTCGTCTTCCTAAACTAAAATACCATTAAACAATAAAGTTAGTCTAGTTGAAAAACTAAAACTCATTAAACCATAACTCCCCCATTCACCCCTTCCCCTTGGCCCTGGCAACCACCATTCTGCTTTCTGTCTGTGATTTTGACCACTTTGAGTGCATCATGAAAGTGGGATCAGTCATACAATATTTGTCTTTTAGTGGCTGGCTTGCTTCCTTTGCATGTCTTCAGGGTTCACCTATGTTGGAACATTTGTCAGAATCTCCTTCCTTTTTAAGGCTGACATTTCACTCATTGCATAGACCACATTCTGCTTATCTGTTGAGGGCACTTGGGTTGCCTTCATGTTTAACTCTTGTGAATAATGCTTCTCTGAACCTGGGCATATCATGTACATTGTATTTCCAATTACATAGCATTTATATTGTATTAGGTATTATAAGTAATCTACAGATGATTTAAAGTATACAGGAAGATTACGTAGCTTACACCATTTTATATAAGGGACTTGAGTATCTGTGGATTTTGGTATCTATGGGGAAATCCTGGAACCAATACTCTTTGGAATCCGAGGCGCGACTCCGTACCAGAGATGGAATTGTTGGATCATATGGTCTAACAGAACTGCCGTACTGTTTTCTATAGTTGATGCACCATTTTACCTTCTCACCAACAGTACACAAGAATTCCCATTTCTTTGCTTCCTCAACAATACTTGTTATTTTGTTTTGGGATTTTTTTTGATTGTAACTGTGTTATTGGGTGTGAGGTGGCAACTCATTGTAGTTTCGATTTGCCTTTTCCTAATGATTAGTGATGTTGAACATTTTATCATGTCTTTATTGCTAATTTGCATATCTTCTTTGGGGAAATGTCTATCTTTTTTTCTTTTTTGGCCATGCTGCATGGCTTGTGGGATCTTATTATCCTGACCAGGAATTGAACCCATGCCACAGGAGTGAAAGCATCAAGTCCTAACCATTGGACTACCAGACAATTCCTGCCCATTTTTGAATTGGTTGTTTTTTGTTACTGAGTTGTAGGTATTCTTTATATATTCTTGATATTAATCACTTATCAGACATATGATGTGAAAATATTTCTTCCCACTGGGTGGATTGCTTTTACTTTGTTAATAGTGTCTTGCTGCACAAAATTAAAAAGTTTTTTATGAAGTCCCATTTGTCCATTGTTTCTCTTGTTGCCTATGCCTTTAGTGGCATATGCAAGAAATCATTGCCAGATCCAATGCTCTGAAGCTTTGGCCCTATGCTTTAACAGTTTTATTGTTTTATGTCTTATGTTTATTTATTTTCGGTAACTTTTGTATATGGTATTAGGTAGTGGTCCAGTTTCATCCTTTTGCGTGTGGATATCCAGTTTTCCCAGCATCATTTGTTAAAAAGCTGCCTTTCCCCACTGAATAGTCTTGTTTGTCACTCTTATTGAGAACCCATACATATGAGGGTTTATTTCTGGAGCCTCTTCTGTTCAGTTGGTCTGTATGTTTGTCTTTATGCCAATATCATACTGTTTTGATGAGTGTAGCTTTGTAGTAAGTTTTGAAATAAGGCAATGTGAGTCCTCTAGCATTGTTCTTCTTTTTCAATATTGTTTTAGCTATTTGGGGTTCCTTTGACTCTGTATGAATTTTAGGATGGATTTTTCTATTTCTACAAAAACTATCATTGGAATCTTGATAGGGAGTGCAGTAGATTATTTTGGGTAATATTGACATTTTAACAATAATAAGTCTTCCAATTCACGAATCTGGGATGTCTTTCCATTTATTTATGTTGACTTTAATTTTTTTCAGTGAGTTTTTATAGTTTTTATTGTACCAATCTTTTACCTCCTTGGTTAATTTCTAAGTACTTTATTCTTTTTGATGCTATATGTAAATGAAATTGTCTTCTTAATTTCCTTTGTGGATTGTTCATTGTTGGTATATGGAAGTACAACTGATTTTTGTGTGTTGACTTTGTATCCTGCTACTTTGTTATCAGTTCTAACAATTTTTCTATGAAATGTTTAGGGTTTTCTACATATGAGATCATATCATCTATGAATAGAGAGAATTTTACTCCTTTCAAATTTGGTTGTCTTTTACTTCTTTTTCTTGCCTAGTTTCTCTGGCTAGTTTTAGTTCCTTTTTATTTAACAGTTTTTCCTTCAATTTGTCTCTCTTCTTACTTTACAGTCTGCAAGGCCAACAGGAGGGTCTCTCTAGTGTGTGCTAATAAGATGGAGATTGAGGTGGATTTTATACATATATATAAAGTATATTACATATGTATTATAAATATAATCTCATAATTTAATCACAATTGTTTAGCTATATCATGTAACCCAATCATCACGGGAGTAACACTCAGTCACCAATATTCTCTTGGTTAGCAGCAAGTCACAAGTCCATTCACACTTAGGAAGAGGGAGTTATGGAGAATGTGAACATGGAGGCCACCCTAGAATTTACCCATTCAGGGTGGTGTGATCCAAAGTTCAGAGTTTAGAAAGCACAGGTCAGAATCTTTGGCTTAGTAGCCTGGAAAACAAAGGGTCAGGGCTGTATTGGAGGCTTAGGTGCCCAAGTCAAAGATTATGATCAATTAGAAGTCAAGATCTAGATAAGTGAATTAGAGCAGTAGTCACAGGACAACTGGAGAAAGAATAGTTTTTAATGGTGAGCAGAGGTCTCTCAAATCAGTTCTTATATGCTTCATTTAGAGGAAGAACTAGTTACAAAGCATGATTTCATGGGAATAAGTTGAGAGGAGTTGTGAATATGAAGAGTAAGGCAATAGTTGTGAATCAAAATGGGGAATTTCTAGGTGCACTTCCTAATAGAACTCTCATTCTGTTGAGTTCTCTTGCTACCGTTGCCATGGGGTTAACTTTTTGTGGCCCACCACTCATAAGTTGAAAGAGAGATGGGATCACAGAGATCTCATTGCATCTCACAGTTTAGCTTTCCCACCTTTTGATCTCTTATCTGTGGAGTCCATTCTCTTGCCCTTGGTCCAGCGTACACAATTCAGTATACGACGAAGTTGTACTTCACTGTGAAGGATTTTTTTAAGTGATTTAAAACAACACAGATTTATTATCTTACATTTCTACAGGTCAGAAGTCTGGCAGGAATCTCGCTGGGCTAAAACTAAGGTGCTGGCAGGGATGCCTTCGTTTCTGGATGTTCTAGCAGAGAATCTGTTTACTTGTCTTTCCCAGCTCCTGGAGATCGCCCGTGTTCCTTGGCTTGTAGTCCCCTTCTCCATCCTCAAGGCTAGCAATGTGGTGTCTCTCTGATCCTTCTACTGTAGTCATGTTTCCTTCTAACCGCAGCTGGGAAAAGTTCTCTGCTTCTGAGAACCCATGTGATTATGTGTGATTACAAGTGAACCTGCTTGGATAACCTGGGATACTCTCCCACGGCAAGGTCTTTAACTTAATCACACCAGCAAAGTCTCTTTTACTTCACTGTGTCAGGTAACGTGTCACTGTGGAGGATCATAAGAATACAGGTTATACAAATCCTAGAGATAGAACATGAGTACAGCCTCCTAGATGTATTTGGCTTGGTTCAGTGCAGTTCAGTTCAGTTGCTCAGTCATGTCTGACTCTTTGCTACCCTATGTACTGCAGCACGCCCAGAGTTTACCCAAACTCATGTCGATTGAGTTGGTGATGCCATCCAACCATCTTATCCTCTGTTGTCCCCTTCTCCTCCTACCTTCAATCTTTACCAGTATCAGGGTCTTTTCAAATGACTCAGTTCCTCGCATCAGGTGGCCAAAGGATTGGAGTTTCAGCTTCAGCATCAGTCCTTTCAGTGAATATTTAGGACTGATTTCCTTTAGGATTGACTGCATGGATCTTCTTGCTGTCCAAGGGACTCTCAAGAGTCTTCTCTAACACTACAGTTCAAAAACATTAATTCCTCAGTGCTTAGCTTTCTTTATAGTCCAACTTTCATATCCATACTACTGGATACTACTGGAAAAACTATAGCTTTGACTAGACAGACCTTTGTTGGCAAAGTAATGTCTCTGCTTTTTAATATGCTGTCTAGGTTGGTCATAAATTTCCTGCCAAGGAGTAAGTGTCTTTTAATTTCATGGCTGCAGTCACCATCTGCAGCGATTTTGGAGCCCCCCAAAATAAAGTCTGTCACTGTTTCTACTGTTGCCCCATCTATTTGCCATGAAGTGATGGGACCGGATGCCCATGATCTTAGTTTTCTGAATGTTAGCTTTAAGCCAACATTTTCACTCTCCTCTTTCACTTTCATCAGGAGGCTCTTTCTGCCATAAGGGTGGTGTCATCTGCATATCTGAGGTTATTGATATTTCTCCCGGCAATCTTGATTCCAGCTTGTGCTTCTTCCAGCCCAGCATTTCTCATGATGTACTCTGCATAGGAGTTAAATAAGCAGGGTGCCAATATACAACCTTGACATACTCCTTTTCCTATTTGGAACCAGTCTGTTGTTCCATGTCCAGTTCTAACTGTTGCTTCCTGACCTGCATACAGGTTTCTCAAGAGGCAGGTCAGGTGGTCTGGTATTCCCATCTCTTTCAGATTTTTCCACAGTTCATTGTGATCCACACAGTCAAAGGCTTTGACATAGTCAATAACGCAGAAATAGATGTTTTTCTGGAACTCTCTTGCTTTTTCTTTTTTTTCTCTTGCTTTTTTGATGATCCATCAGATGTTGGTGATTTGATCTCTGGTTCCTCTGCCTTTTCTAAAACCAGCTTGAACATCTGGAAGTTCACAGTTAACATATTGTTGAAGCCTGGCTTGGAGAATTTTGAGCATTACTTTACTAGAGTGTGAGATGAGTGCAATTGTGTGGTAGTTTGAGCATTCTTTGGCATTGCCTTTCTTTGGGATTGGAATGAAAACTGACCCTCTCCAGTCCTGTGGCCACTGCTGAGTTTCCCAAATTTGCTTACATATTGAGCGCAACACTTTCACAGCATCATCTTTCAGGATTTGAAATAGCTCTACTGGAATTCCATCACTTTGATTAGCTTTGTTCATAGTGATGCTTCCTAAGGCCCACTTGACTTCACATTCCAGGATGTCTGGCTCTAGGTGAGTGATCACACCATTGTGATTATCTGGGTCATGAAGATCTTTTTTGTACAGTTCTTCTGTGTATTCTTGCCACCTCTTCTTAATATCTTCTGCTTCTGTTAGGTCCATACCATTTCTGTCCTTTATTGAGCCCATCTTTGCATGACATGTTCCCTTGATATCTCTAATTTTCTTGAAGAGATCTCTAGTCTTTCCCATTCTATTGTTTTCCTCTATTTCTTTGCACTGATCACTGAGAAAAGCTTTCTGATTCTCACCTTGCTATTCTTTGGAACTTTGCATTCAAATAGGTATATCTTTCCTTTTCTCCTTGGCTTTTCGCTTCTCTTCTTTTCACAGCTATTTGTAAGGCCTCCCCAGACAGCCATTTTGTGTTTTTGCATTTCTTTTCCACGGGGATGGTCTTGATCCCTGTTTCCTGCACAATGTCACAAACCTCTGTCCATAGTTCATCAGATACTCTATCAGATCTAGTCCCTTAAATCTATTTCTCACTTCCACCGTATACTCATAAGGGATTTGATTAGGTCATACCTGAATGGTCTAGTGGTTTTTCCTGCTTTCTTCAATTTGAGTCTGAATTTGGCAATAAGGAGTTCATGATCTGAGCCACAGCCAGCTCCTGGTCTTGTTTTTGCTGACTGTATAGAGCTTCTCCATCTTTGGCTGCAAAGAATATGATCAGTCTGATTTCAGTGTTGACCATCTGGTGATGTCCATGTGTAGAGTCTTCTCCTGTGTTATTGGAAGAGGGTGTTTGCTATGACCAGTGAGTTCTCTTGGCAAAACTCTGTTAGCCTTTGCCCTGCTTCATTCTTTACTCCAAGGCCAAATTTGCCTGTTACTTCAGGTGTTTCTTGACTTCCTACTTTTGCATTCCAGTCCCCTATAATGAAAAGGACATCTTTGTTGGGTGTTAGTTCTAAAAGGTTTTGTAGGTCTTCATAGAACTGTTCAGCTTCTTCAGCATTACTCGTCGGTGCATAGACTTGGATTACTGTGATATTGAATGGTTTGCCTTAGAAATGAACAGAGATCATTCTGTCGTTTTTGAGGTTGCATTCAAGTAGTGCATCTCGGACTGTTCGGCTTGGTACAAGTTCTAATTATTCCATTCTTTCAAACATTGTCTAGTTTTGCTCTTCCTTTCTGTAGCTTTCTTGTTTAGCTCCTCAATCCTTGGGATTTTGATTCTTATTTGCTATTTATCTTTGTTTCCAGGCTAGTGTGAGCACTCTTCGAGCCTCTGTTGATCTCTAAAGGAGACAAAGACTGTCTTTTCTTTCTTTCTTTCTCTTTTGGGATTTGTTTTGGTCTTAGAACTTTTATCTTTGGATTTGAGTCAGAACTGTCGTCCTTGTGGGCACCTGCTTCACCGCTTTGGCTCAGTAGGTTCTTCCCTGAGCTCTTCCCTGGATGAAAAACGGTTGATTGTTCTGTGCGCTCTATATTCTGAGAGGTCCTGCTTTACCCCAGATTGTTCGTCGTGTGTTTTTCTGTCTTTTTGTTCTCAGGTTCCTTGGGTGGACTGTTTATCTCTTAATCCTCAGATTCTTTGTTGTTTGATTCTGTGTACTTTGTAATTTTCCCCCTAAAATTATTCCTAACTACTTGAAGTTCTATCTTCTACTATTATAAGTCCATCTGACCCAGTCTGATTTTCTGTCTTCTCAGTAGCCGTCACCACATCTTTTCTCGGAAATTATGATACACCTACACACACACACACACACACACACACACACAGAGTTAAGGCCAATCCCCATTTTATGTGAACTCGCCTTTTGTTGTTTTCCTGTGAACTGTAAAATACCTCAGACCCTCAGATTTTCATTTAAACCCATCTACTTTTGATTACTTTTGATTCGCTTTCTGAGTATCCCTTCAGCTCATAGTATCTTTTTGGGGCAGTGTTTTTTATGTTTCTTAAAATTTTTAAATTATCTGTTTATTTTTGGCTGTGCTGTGTCTTTCTTGCTTTGTGTGGGCTTTTCTCTAGTGTGGTAAGCAGGGACTACTTTTCGTTGAGGTGCCCTGGCTTCTCATTGTGCTGGCTTCTCTCGTTGCAGAGCGCAGGATCAGGGGCGCTCGGGCTCAGCAGTGGTGGCACACAGGCTCGGCAGCCGCAGCTGCCAGGCCCGAGAGCGCGGGCTCAGCAGTGGTGGCACTCAGGCTTAGGTCTTCCATGGCTCGTAGACTCTTCCTGGGGCAGGCTTCAAACCCCTGTCCCCTGTGTTGGCGGTTGGGTTCTTAACCACCAGGCCATCAGGGAAGTCCTGTTTTTTTTTTTTTAAATGAAGTTTTAAAGTAGCTGATGTGGGCTGTCATAGTCTTGTTTGGAGGAAATTTCCTATGGCTCTCTTCTGTAGTTTACCAAGGGAAAAATTAAACTAGATAACATAATGTCTTTGCATGAGACTCTTTTTTTTGAAAACTTCATTATGAAGTTTTTCAAATATAGAGAAAAGTTGAAAGATTGAAATAAAACTCTCAGATACAATGAATGTCACCATTTGGCATGTTTGCTTTATCTGTCTATGTTCATGCTTTTAATTATTTTATTTTTTGGCTGAACCACTGACATGGTATTTTGTCCTTTAAAACTTAAGCACGACTATATGCCTCTACTCTTCTGTCTATTCATTGTATTAATTTTTGAGCATTTGATATTGAAACTCCAACTGAGAATCTTAATTTAACACCCCCAAATAATTGTAATATATAGTAGAACTATATGTAACTTTGCTCTGTTTTCCAAGTATATAAATGTATTTTCATTTTTTAATAATTCAAAAAAGAAAAAAGAAGTCAAATAGTAATACAGAAGTACCAATTAAGAAAAAGCATGCGTCTCCTAAGAATACGAATATTCTCCTAATATTCACAGTATCATTATCACATCTAAGAGACTTTATAACAATTTCATATCAGCTAGTATTCAATTCATATTCAAATTTCACCAGCTGTCCTAAAAATGTATTTCATAGTTCCTTTTTTTAAAAACATAAACTAATCAAGGCTTATGTTTTGCTTTATTATATCACTTTTAATCTAGAATAATCACTGCCCTTTTTCTTTATGTCATTGATTTGTTGAAGTATTCGGGCCTATTGTGTTACAGAATATTCCATATTCTAAATTTGTCTTATTGTTTTCTCAGGGTTGTTTAGCTTGTTCCTTTATCCTTTATCCCTTTCTCCGTGTCTCCTATAAACCACAAGTTGGGTCTAGAGGCTTGATTACATTCAGATTAAGCATTTTTGGCAACGATTCATAGGTGATATTTGTGTACAACATATTGCATCATATTGCATCACATTAGGAGGCACAGAATGTCAGATTGCCTTAGTGGTGCTAGTTTTGCTAATTGCTGCCACATCTCTCAATTATCAAGGTGCATTTTCCCCTTGGCAGTTAGTAAGTCACCTGCAGGGTGATCACCGAGTGTGATGGTTTTAGCATCCACTGATAATCCTGTTGGCATCTCTAACTATATTGGGTATTACAAAATAGTGATTTTCTAATTCTATTATTTAATCTTTATTAGCTGACTTTCATCTTTGGACAACAGCTTTTCTTCTCTCCTATTTAAAAAAAATTAATTTTACTTTTTGGCCACAGCATGTGGCGTGTGGGGTCTTAGTTCCCCAACCAGGGATTGAACCTGTGTTCCCTGCACTGGACCTCCAGGGAAGTCACCTCTTATTTTCTGTTTTTATGAGTCTCTGTAGACTCATGGATTTTTAGTTATTCAAAGTGTTAGTCAAATTCTATTGTTAATTTTGATATTCAAATTGTACTGAATTTGGCCCGTAATAGCCCTTGCAAGCTGCTTCCTGCTGTGTCTTTTTGACAGGACTCCATTAGTCTTTGAGTGTTTCCATTCTGGCATAAATGTCCTCAGCTTACTTTGTACTTGCTCTGCCCTGGGCCTGGAATCAATTATTTTCTTCAGGGAGTCCTAGATTATTCCACTGACACTGGGGGTACCTACTTATCGTTTCTTGGGTGACATTGCTTCTAGGCTCTTTGAAGGCAAGGAAGTAGATCAAAAATTTTTTAAAAAGGAAATCATTATTTCATAGTGAAAGTGAAAGTGAAGTAGCTCAGTTGTGTCCGACTCTTTGCGACCTGTGGACTGTAGCCTACCAGGCTCCTCCCTCCATGGGATTCTCCAGGCAGGAATATTGGAGTGGGTTGCCATTTCCTTCTCCAGGGGATCTTCCCGACCCAGGGATTGAATTTGGGTCTCTTGCATTGCAGGCAGACGCTTTAACCTCTGAGCCACTATGAAGCCCTCGTTCATAGTAGTATTTCCAATTCAGATTTAACACTACAGAGCTTTTTTTTTTCTTGATTTCTTTTACTTTATACTTATATAAATTTTTGCATTGCAAATTCTAGATTTTAACAGCATTTATATACGTTATTTGTTTTATCCTGCAATATAACAAATTAGTTTCAAAATAATGCAACTATTACTACTAATAATAAACTTCTGTATATCTACCAATGGAAGTTTGAGATTTCCTTACAGTTCCTTTTCCCTTGAAAATATCTCACTAGGCTGAATACTGTATAGTCAGAATATAGTTTTTAAAAGTTGGTGGAGTAATTCCTTTCTCTATGCTTCAGTTCAGTCGCTCAGTTGTGTCCAACTCTTTGTGACCCCATGAATTGCAGTACGCCAGGCCTCCCTGTCCATCACCAACTCCCGGAGTTCACTCAAACTCACATCCACCAAGTCGGTGATGCCATCCAGCCATCTCATCCTCTGTCGTCCCCTTCTCCTCTTGCCCCCAATCCCTCCCAGCATCAGAGTCTTTTCCAATGAGTCAACTCTTTGCATGAGGTGGCCAAAGTACTGGAGTTTCAGCTTTAGCATCATTCCTTCCAAAGAACACCCAGGACTGATCTCCTTTGGAATGGACTGGTTGGATCTCCCTTCAGTCCAAGGGACCCTCAAGAGTCTTCTCCAACACCACAGTTCAAAACCATCAATTCTTTGGCGCTCAGCTTTCTTCACAGTCCAACTCTCACATCCATACATGACTACTGGAAAAACCATAGCCTTGACTAGACGGACCTTTGTTGGCAAAGTAATGTCTCCGCTTTTCAATATGCTATCTAGGTTGGTCATAACTTTCCTTCCAAGGAGTAAGCATCTTTTAATTTCATGGCTACAGTCACCATCTGCAGTGATTTTGGAGCCCCCCAAAATAAAGTCTGTCACTGTTTCCACTGTTTCCCCATCTATTTGCCATGAAGTGATGGGACCAGATGCCATGCTCTTAGTTTTCTGAATGTTGAGCTTTAAGCCAACTTTTTCACTCTCCTCTTTCACTTTCATCAAGAGGCTTTTTAGTTCCTCTTCACTTTCTGCCATAAGGGTGGTGTCGTCTGCATATCTGAGGTTATTGATATTTCTCCTGGCAATCTTGATTCCAGCTTATGCTTCTTCCAGCCCCACGTCTCTCATGATGTACTCTGCATATAAGTTAAATAAGCAGGGTGACCATATACAGCCTTGAGGTACTCATTTTCCTATTTGGAACCAGTCTGTTGTTCCATGTCCAATTCTAACTGTTGCTTCCTGACCTGCATACAGATTTCTCAAGAGGCAGGTCAGGTGGTCTGCTATTCCCATCTCTCTCAGAATTTTCCACAGTTTATTGTGATCCACGCAGTCAAAGGCTTTGGCATAGTCAATAAAGCAGAAATAGATGTTTTTCTGGAACTCTCTTGCTTTTTTGATGATCCATCGGATGTTGGCAATTTGATCTCTGGTTCCTCTGCCTTTTCTAAAACCAGCTTGAACATCTGGAAGTTCACGGTTCATGTATTGCTGAAGCCTGGCTTGGAGAATTTTGAGCATTACTTTACTAGCGTGTGAGATGAGAGCAATTGTGCGGTAGTTTGAGCATTCTTTGGCATTGCCTTTCTTTGGGATTGGAATGAAAACTGACCTTTTCCAGTCCTGAGTCCTGGCCACTGCTGAGTTTCCCAAATATGCTGACATATTGAGTGCAGCACTTTCAGAGCATCATCTTTCAGGATTTGAAATAGCTCAACTGGAATTCCATCACCTCCACTAGCTTTGTTCGTAGTGATGCTTTCTAAGGCCCATTAACTTCACATTCCAGGAGGTCTGGCTCTATGCTTACATTGTCATTTGATGTACAGATATGCTTATTTTGCTGTTCCTCAAAACAGGGTTGAGTAGGGTTGTTGTTAGGGTTTGCTTTTTTTTCTTTTGGATTTATTTTTTTGAAACTGTGGTATGTTTACATGGTTCAAAATTCAAAACTTCTTAGAAAAGTATACTTAGAGAAATTTGAGTTCTTTTCCTAACCATTTTCATTATTTTCTGGCTTATTTTCTTAGTGTTTCATTTTGTAAAAACTTATTATGTTATCAGTTCAGTTCAGTCACTCAGTGGTGTCTGACTCTGCTGTATACATGAGTGTATACTCTTGTTTCCTCTTCTTTCTCACTCAAGTGCTTGATACACTGCTGTGTAACTTTTCCACTCAACAGCACGTCCTGGAAAGACTCGTATCAGTTCATAAAGTGTTTCTTCCCTCCCTCCCTTCTCTCCTTTTTAACAACTGCATAGCACTTCATTGTATGGATTATATTAATAAAAGCTTATTCAACCAACTTCCTATTAATAGACATCTGGTTGTGTCTATTAATTTTATCCAAGTATGTTTTGTATTTTTGGAGTTATATCTTCAGGTTAGGTTTTCAGAAGTGAAATTTCTGGTTTAAAGGATAAATGAAAATGTAATTTTTTTAGATACTGCCAGATTCTCTTCTGTCGTGGTTATATTATTTATTCTTCTACTAGTACTGTTTCAGGGTACTTATCAGAGGATTCTGAGTAGTATATCAGTAAGCTAAATTTTTCCTTTTCTGTTGTATTCCACAGTAATTCAGAATGGTATTTTCTATAGTGTTTCTAAAATGTGATTTAGGGACCACTTGAAATTTGTAAGGATTTGGGGGTAGTTTTTGTAAGTATATGCATTACTACAGATATCTGTTTTGGTTCATTTGAAAAAAATTATATATACACACACATAGGTGCCATATATGATTTTTAAAACTATGGCCGTGTCTTCTGACAATGTTCCTGTTCGATTTCTTGAGCTATCTTTTTGGTGGCAAGAGAAGTGAAACTATGAAATAGGGCATTGTGAGGATCTTTCGTTTTTCTAGAGTAATCTGCCAGTCAGATCTTTTTAAGAACCACTGTCCTCATGATCTGTAAGAATTTTAGATACTGCTAACTGTTTGTTCTTGATTTTCTTTTATGTCCTGCCCAGGCTCCTGCTTATATTCGGGAATGTGCCAGATTGCACTATTTGGATTCCAGAACTCAAGCATCAAAGGTAAGAATAGAAAATTGCTCTTGGCCCAAACAAAGAGAGAGCCAATTAAGATAAGTGGAGATTTAAAACAAAGCATAGAATCAAAGTGAAGACATAGGAAAATAAGATGTATAAGAAAAGTTTGTAAATAGCAAATGTCTTAATATTTTTAGCTACGAAAGTGCATCTTTATATAAGACATTCTTTCAAGTTCCTTGGTAAGGCAACACTGAAATGGCTAAAAGACCTAAGACTGTATGAGGTTAGAAAGCAAATGTGTGATGCTTATTAACAAGATTGCTGCTGGTGCTGCTGCTAAGTCGCTTTAGTTGTGTCTGACTCTGTGTGACCCCAGAGATGGCAGCCCACCAGGCTCCGCTGTCCCTGGGATTCTCCAGGCAAGAACACTGGAGTGGGCTACCATTTCCTTCTCCAATGCATGAAAGTGAAAAGTGAAAGTGAAGTCTCTCAGTCATGTCCGACTCTTTGCAACCCCGTGGACTGCAGCCCACCAGGCTCCTCCATCCATGGGATTTTCCAGGCAAGAGTACTGGAGTGGGGTGCCATTGCCTTCTCCTATTAACAAGATTACATATGATTATTGAGCTTTAAAAGTGAGAAGTTAAAAAAATGTCACAGGCAATCTCTGATGATTTCTTTTTAGTCTGTCTTGATTAGAAACTTTAAGCTGTCATCTTACGCTTTTTTTCCTGCTCCTGTTGGTTTCTACCTCTCATTCAGCAAATATTTGGTGTGACCAGGAAAACAGTATTTTATTTTAACTAGTTTAACTGGAGTGTGGTTTTTCTTAGAAAGTTGTGTTTACTTCTCTACTGTTGCTGTGTAGTTATCACATGTTGTCATGTGTGGGAAAGAGCGCCAGCCAGGAACCAGGGAATCTGGTCTCCAGGGTGGGTCTGTCACTCTAGTGTCCAGATGACTTTAAGCTTACAACTTAACTTCAGTTTTCACTTCAGTGAAATGGTAATAATGATACTTTCCCTGCCTAACCCATAGGATAACAATGAGAAATATGAGGTTAAAAGATGCTCTGAATAGTGGACTGTTATATAAGTATATTTTGGGATGGCAGTATTCTAAATGAATTGGGCAGGTCATGGGAGTAGGCTGTTGATACAGTCTTTAATTGTAGGTTTCTCTTTATCTGATGATAACATTTAGGTTTTTCTTATTCCTACATCTGAGATGTACCCCACATTTCACCCTCCCTTTTTTTTTTCTTCCAGGGTTGTGGGAATCTGGAAACAAATATTATCTGGCAAGATATATTAATTCACTTTTCTTGTAAATTTTCCATAGGATGATCTTGATCTGATAGCTTCATGTCATACCAGGTCTTTCCGACTGGCAAGATCTCAAAAATGGAACCGGGTAGATTCCTGCTCTCATCAGGAGGAGACCCAGCAGCGTACGGAAGAGGCACTAAGAGAATTGTTCCAACACGTTCACAACATGCCAGAGTCGGCAAAGAAGAAACAGCTCATCAGACAGGTGCCGAAGGCAGGGAGATAGTCACGGGGCTTTAGGGATGTGATTTTTGCCTATAGAATCACTAGGGAATAGTATGAACAATTTCATTTAATTTTTGTCTTTTACTGGCCCAAGCTTTGATTTAATCAAGAAAACAGACTTGTCTATGGAACTTCCGTGGTGATCTCTGTCTGCTGCCCCACTAGGGAAAGAGGTGGAGGCTCTTCGATTTCTTGAGTAAACAGAAGGATCCAGTGTGGTTGGTTTTTCTAACTTGGTCATGTACAACATTTAAGTCTGGCAAATAACCCAGTCTTTCTGAATTTCAGTCTTATTGGTAATTGTAATGCCCATGTTCCATGGTTGTACAGATTAGAGAGAATCTATGTAAAGTGGCTGGCATAGCAGGACAGAAGTGGTAGCTCTCACCAGTAAGTTGTTTGCAGTTAGAAAACATGAAATCAAGAGCCTAGCCTGATACTAAAAATAGAAGTTCAAGTGGCTAAGTTTGTTTATTTTGGAGCCGTGGGAGCAAAATTAGGTCTCTTATTTGCCATCTTGAGTCTCACAGTGTGTAAATACTGATGACATGGTTAGTTTCTTTCTCAGGAAATTTATTTTGTCTCAACCCTTCTTGAATTTTAGCTAAACAGGCAAGGTCAGCTTCTTGAATTCTTATTCAACTGGGACCTTCTTGAGGGATGAGTCTGTGTTTTTATTTTTATTTTTTATAGTTTATCTCAAGCATGGGGCCAAACAAAAACAAGTGCTCCAAAAATGTTGAACTGAGCTGTTCTAACAGTTGACAAAGTCCTTTAAGAGAAATTTTTCTGTCACTCTCTTTGAAGTTACTTTGAGATCTAGCAAATTGTGCTGTGACTGGAATTTTATGGCTGAGTAATACTACAGATTTGAAGCAGTTTTGTGGTTTAGTTCTTGGTAGAAACTAAGCCAGTAATTCAGGTAGGACAAGTGTAAATGACTTCTCTCATCAAGAAGACTGAGGTCAAAGATAATACAAAGGGAAAAGCTAGCATTAGTTTTGCTCTTCTTGGAAAACTGGAAAATTATAGAGAAGGATTAAAAGAAAATAAATCACTCATCCTACCAGTGTTTACATATTGGATATTCGTTCAGTCTGTTTCCTATGGATATATTTTGACATAGTTATGATCACATCATATACTTTCATTTCTCCCTTTTTCATTAACCATTACAGCATAAGTGTTTTCTCATGCATGCTTGTAAATTCCTTGCCTACATTTAAAATATTGCCATTTATTTTTGGAAAAAAACTATAATTTTACTATTCTCCATCATTATAAAAATAATGAATACTCACTGCAGAAACATTGAAGTCTCCAGAAGAGTGTCAAGAAGTTAAAAATCATCTATAATCTACTGGTGACATTTTGGAGTATTTCCTTCTTGTATTTCTTTCCATGAATATATATTTCATATTTTTTTTGCTTAATTGAGGTAAAAACATATATTCCATTTTTTAAATACCCTACCCTTTTCATATAAAATTATATCAGAACATTTTCCTTGTCATTAAAAGTCTATAAGCATTTTTAATGCTTGTACATTTCATTGTATATAACCTGATATATATATATAGTTTGTCCTCCGCTGCACACATTGGGGAAGTTAGGCATTTTTTAACTTTATACATTTTTGTTTATAAGTATTCTCTTTGCAGATCATTTCCTAGAAGTGGCATGACCAAAGGGGATGCATTCTCTGGGGAAGCTGATACAGCTACTAGGCTTCTTTTAATATATAGGTCCCTTCTTTCCCCTTCCTGTTTTGTTTTTCCCTAAAAATTGCTGAAGCTTGTTTGTTTGACTAAACTTTTAAATTTGAAATGATTTAGATTTGGAGAAAAATTGCAAAGTTAGTACAGAATTCCCACTTACCTTTCACCTAGTTCCTGCTAATGTTAACTAACGTTCCGCCTTAGTTGTCAAAACTAAGCAGTTAACATTAGTACATTACTATTAACATTGCAGACTTTATTTGGATGTTACCAGTTTTAACACTAACATCCTTTTTCTGTTCTAGGGGCCAGTCCAGATACCACATTGCATTTAAACACACAGACACACATCCTCCCGCTCTCTTTGCACTTTATTTGTGAAAGAAGGCAGATTGTTTGTCTCCCACAGTCAGGATTTTGCTGATTGCATTCCTGTGGTATTATTTAAGATGTTCCTTAGTCCTCTGTATTTGCTATAAACTGGTGGTTAGATCTAATTCTAGAAGCTTGGTCTGATTCCAATTTGATTGCTTTGGGGTATGTAGTATTTAACTTACCCTCAGGCTAATTTAATAAAATTTGACTTCTTGGTGGCATAATTTCTGCCTTTGTGATTTGCTTGCTACCCTACTAATCCATGTATGTACACATCCACTTATTCCTGGACGTCTCTGGGTATTTACATTTAGCTATTAATTGTCACAGAATGCTGTGTCTTGATGGGAGACTGTAACAAAATGTTCTCGATGTTTGCTTCTAGTTTAATAAGCATTCTGGGACCCAGACACCGGGACGCGAGCCTTCTACTCCCCCAGTGCGGAAAAGGGTTCGCTCACGGTCCTTCAGTGGCCTCATTAAGGTAGGCATGCTGTGCTGTCATTTTCAGTGTTGACTGTGAGAAAATTTAACAATCTGGCTCTTCTTAGGCATAAACAGTTTTGTTCCATTCTTTGGGGTTCTATAAAGGGTTCACTTATAAAGAGAAAAGGATAGAATTTGGAAATGCTTTTAATTTTCAAAGCATTCTGCTGTGTTTTAAATCCGAGGAGGGACTCTGTGATTGGAGAATTAAGGGGTAAGAGAAATAAAGGTCCTTTGCTGTCTTCTGGGGCTAAGGACAGACATTCCTGATTTACTGTGCAGGTTGCTGAAGTTATGGAGAAGTGAAAAAGTTGACAGACATTAGAAATAGATTTTCTAATAGCCTAGTGACTTTTAGGTAAACCCCAAATTTTGATCAGTTGTTTTCTTTTCTTCGTCTAAAACTTCATTGAAAATCTTGTTTTTAAAACAAATGCAACATATACTTCTGTGCTGTTGCTGCCATCGTTGTTTGTATATTCAATTTACTCCAGTCTTCATGGATGGTCTGCACTTGTAACTAAGGGATATTACCAGCAGGTGGGAGTAGATAGCTGATTATGGGGGTTCAGATTTCCGGGCATAAAGAAACCAAGGAAAGTCTGTCATTCTTCTTGGTCATAGAGATGATTGGTAATAAGAAAAGTAATAGTTAAATAAATGTTTCTCTGTGTTAGCCAAACAAATGTTCCTTTAACTGAAGTTAGATGGGTATAGTTTTTTCTTCATAGTGAGCTCTTCTGCTGTTGGTTCTGGAAGTATTGCTAATTGTTGCTTGAAAGGTAAGAATATAATATTCTCTTGGCATCTGCCCTCTTCTTTACTGAGAGAGAATTTAAAACTTTAGAATTGTAAAAGAGCTTATAATTCTATCAGGAGAAAACATTTCAGAACAATAATTTAGACACAATGTTAACAAGTTTCATAGGACAGAAGGATTAAGTGTTTTTGTTGTAAATGAGGAGACTTTCAAGCTAATAATAGATGTAGGTTTCTGCTTGACAGCAAAGGAATAGTGAAAGGTCTGTTAAAAATTCAGTGGAAGCTTTATAGCTAGTCCTATGACTCCTGGCATCCCCTATTCAGCTTACTGTGAGGTGATATCTGACTTCTGAAAGGAAGATGGACTGGCCTTAGTTTTCCAGCATTTCTGTGTTTTAGCTATTTGATTTCTTTCCTGCTTTGATACCTTTTTTTGGCTAGACTTTTTTCCTCCAAAATTCCTCTTATGTAAATGATTTATTGCATCAGAATATTCCTACTGATGTTTATATTGTAAAGTTTAATGTTCTAGTTTTGATATGTTCTTTTTTTGGAATTCAAATTTATTCTCTAGGAGAAGAAAGAGAGGATTTCTTCAAAGATGGTAGAATTGTCACTGTCAGCTGTTACAGTAGGTTACATCAGCTTCTAAGCTGTTCAGAGATGAAAGGGCTTTTAGTCTTGCGTTGAATGTCAGTATAGTCACATGACCTTTTTAAGAAGGCCCGTATCCTCTTGTGGTTATAATAGGAGCTCTTAGAGAATTTTTCCAAATTTTCCAATCCTGTGTGAGGAAGACATGACAGGGAAGCAAAATCTTAGAGTGGACCCTGTGTTAAGTGTCTCTTAATAGGGAGGGGAGGAGGGACTCTTAAAAGCTGCCAGAGACATGTCTTTAGGGAAAAAATTATACTGCTGGTCACTGGCATTTCTTTTATGGCTTCAGAAACATTGTAATTGGCCCATATTGGTTGGTTTAAATCAACTGTAAAGTTTCTTTTAACATTTCAGTCCTTGGTAGAGGCCTAAGGAATAGTGATCACCTAAAGAAAGGCAATGATCTTAGGTTTTTTAGTAACATGCTTTGACCTCTCATGTAAGATGCCTGTGGGACTTTATCAGAGAGCTGAGATTTTTTAACTTAAGAAACTGTAGTTTTGAAGGCCAGTATAGATATATATAATACAGATATAGTAGCTGTTTATAAATCAAATATTTTCTTTTCCTAAATCAGCGGAAGGTCCTGGGAAATCAGATGTCAGAAAAGAAAAACAAGTACCCTACTCCGGATTCTGTAGCCATTGGTGAATTGAAGAGAGCCAGCAAAGAAAATATGAACTTAGTAAGACACAGTTCTTTGTACTTTTTCTTTGTATGTGTTCATCTGTAGAACAGAAGAAAATTAACATGCCGTCATTTGTTCTACTGTGTTTCTTTGGGCCATTCAGCCTTTTTTCTCAATCTTTTCATTTATGCTGATTGTCTTCTTTCTGTAGGCTTTCACTGATTCATTCAACAAACACATTTCAAGTTCAGGGAGGACATAGCCAGCTATAGGCAGAAATGACAAGTGCAGTGAAACAGCTCCGCACGCGCAGTGCTGGAGGGAGCAGCTCCTACTGGGAGACTCCACAGGGTGGGTAACATTTGAGTCAGGCCTGCCTGACACTGCACTGGCCATGGAATCATCCTTCCAGGAATGGCTACTTCATTAAGCCAGCAATAAAACAGTTAGATTAATGAGATATGAATATGTTGGTAAAACTCTTCATGTTGAAATTGAACAAGTAAATAATTCCTCTGTTAGCAAAATCTGTTTATAGGAATGACATTAGGACACTTAAGCCACTCTAAAATTTTCTTGTTGCAGTTATTTTCTGGCTCTCCAGCTGTCACGATGACCCCAACAAGACTGAAATGGCCTGAGGGGAAGAAAGAGGGGAAAAAAGGTACTAATTGTACTTATTCTCTTTGTCCCAGTGAATGTAGTTCCTTTCTGCATCTAGTCAGTCAGTAGCAGGTTTTGAATTCCTAGTGTGGTATGGTGGTAGTTGGAAGTGATGTAAAAATTACAAGGCTGGGTCCTTTCCTGGAGTTCATGTAGCAGATGGTTACTGAACATCTACTCAGAACTGTCCCAGGTGCTGAGGGCAGAGCTGTGAACACAGACCCACAGGGTCCCTGAATCCTCAGGCAGACAGGACACATGGGAAGGATGTTTTAAGAGTACTTGTTACGCAAATTAAAAGCAAGTGTAAACTAACTTGTGAAACCAAGTACAGGAGTGCTGAGAAGGTGCTCAGCAAACATGGAACAATTGTGTTATTTTCCTGTGTAGACTTTAGCTTTGTTTATTCAATTAGGCTTTCCAAATAAAGAGCTCATGCTAAAGGACTCTGGAAATCAGATCATACAACATGTCTTTAAGGATATTTAGGGTAAAAAGGATAATTTAGTGCTGAGACTGCTGATTGCCCAAGGCTCAGCCGATGGAGGGCACCGACTGCTGTGCTTTTCTCTGACGAAGCCACATGGCTCACTGGAAAGGCCAGGGGATCTGTGGTTAGGACCAGCCACTCCCTCTCAGCCCACTTTCTCCTCCGAAAATGGAGATAATATTAACAGTTGTATCTACTTCTTAGATTTCTAATGAGTCTCAATTAAAACAATGTTTTGAAAGCACATTGTGATTGTTAAAGCATTAACAGGCGGTAGTAATTGTTACTAAGGAAAACTGGGCAAGACTTGGTCTGGTTCTATAAGGCTTGCGTGGCAGATGAAGTAATTTCTGGTTTGATATGCTCATTTCACCACTGAAATATGAGCATACTTACTGTTTGAGACATAAGCAATAGAAGGAAAACAAAAGCCCAGTCCTTACAGATGAATCTTTATTCTTTTCTAGGAAATTAGATTTCAGTATAGTCTTCTTACTTATCCTTGAATGAACAATCTGAACTCTCTCTTCTTTCCTTGTTGCCTCTGACTTGTAGGCGCAATTGACTGACTGAGGCAAGTTCAGGGTTTGGAGTGTGTGTGTCTAAAGATTTCTACTTGTATCATCTAAGTCCAAACCAAGCATAAGTTATTTTTGAAGGATACATTTGTTTGTAGTAGTTACACCTTTTATTGCTTTCATTTTTGAAGATAATCAAGAAATACTGTCTATGTCGACAGCTCTACTTTTGGAAGGAAGAAATGCATTAAAAAAATAAGCTAGTTTAATATTTTACCAAGAAGTTTTAGAGCAGGGATTCTTCCTGCTTACTGTGGACTTTCTAAGGGCTCTAATAAAGTTCCTGGTATTACTGATGGGGTTTTAAGAGAGAATATATATTTTTATAAGATTCTCAAACATGTTAGTGGTTCAGAAAAGTGAAGGCCCACAGATGATGAGTGGCCTCCCACTGGCTTAGGCAGTGGGGTTTTCGCTTTACCTTCTCCCTGTCCACTTGCTGTCTGGGAACACCGGGGGGTGTCATGACTTCACACTGTGCTCCTCCTCCTCCTTCCTCTTTAATTTTTTTCCATCTCGGCAGCGCTTTTCTGTTGTCTGCCTCCCCTTCCCTCTCTTCATGTTTCTTCAGCGCTCTGTCTTCAGGCTCTGCCTGCCCCTGCCCTCCCCTCCGTGCCTGTCCCCTTAGCAGTTTGGTCTACTTCCGCAGCTCAGTTCTGTTCTCTGTTTGATACCCTTTCCCCAGCCTGCAGCTCCAGATCTGAATTCTGTCAAGTCTCCAGGTCCACAGATCCAAGTGCCTGCCATCTCTTCCTTTTACACAATGAATACAGTACTAGATTTTTTTTAATGTTGATTTTATTAAGGCAACACATTTTTTTTTAAGAAGATAATGCAATTTTATTATCATCATCAATAGTGTATTCCCAAAGACATGTATTTAGCCTGAAGTTTCTCAGGTGGCACTATTGACATTTTAAGTCAGATAATTCTTTGCTGTGGGGAGCTGTCCTGTGCATTGTGTGAGAGTTCGTAGCATTTCTGGTCTCTACCCACTGGATGCCAGTACCCTTCTTCCTATTGTAACAGCCAGTGTCTGCTCCCTGACATTGCCAAATATCCCTTTCAGGGGAGGGGGCAGAATCACTCTCGGATGAGAACTGCTGATTTAGCACCTATGTATTAATGGGCATTATTTTCAGCAGTCAGAATTCTAGCCATTGTTCAAAGCCCAGCCTAAATCCTACCTCCTCTGCTAAATCTTCTTTGGCTATCTCAGACAAATGTACTTTTTCCTTTGAACTCTTATTGACATTGCTAAAATGTTGACATTTAATGTAATTTATCTTAGTTATTTACTTCATATGTTTTGTCTTACTTCTTTAGCTAGTTTCTCTTCTGTAAGACAAAGGCCAAACTTGATGTATTTGTGACCCCTGCCCTTCTCTTCTGCACTGTAATGACTGCCTTGCATCCAGTAGGCATTTAGTAAACCTTTGCTGGTGAGACGTGTAGTGGTGGTAAGAATATGAGCTTTGAGTTCATTTAGACTTGGTTTTAGTCCTCAGCCTTAATAGCTATATATCTTAGGGCAAGTTCATTTGTGTAGGCTTCAGATTCTTTACCTATAAAATGGCAAGAACATTACTTCATGCAGTTTTTTGTGAGAGTGAATGAGACAGTAAACATAAAGAATTCAGCAATGCCTGGCACAAAATACGCACTCAGTAAAGGTGGTGTTATTGCCACTAGGATGATTTAATAAAGTGAGATTAGGGCAAGAGAACAAAATGATGCTTACTTGGTAGAGAGTAAACACTTCTCAGTTAGACTCTCTAACTCGCAGTTCAGTTCAGTTGCTCAGTCGTGTCCGACTCTTCACACTGTTCTCCTTCTCCTCCTTCCTCTTTAGTTTTTTTTCCATCTCTGCAGCGCTGTACTGTCGTCTGCCTCCCCTTTCCTCTCTCCATGAACTGCAGCATGCCAGGCCTCCCTTTCCATCACCAACTCCCGGAGTCCACCCAAACTCACATCCATTGAGTCAGTGATGCCATCCAGCCATCTCATCTTTCGTGCCCTTTTCCTCCCGCCTTCAATCTTTCCCAGCATCAGGGTCTTTTCAAGTGAGTCAGCTCTTCCCATCAGGTGGCCAAAATATTGGAGTTTCAGCTTCAACATCAGTCCTTCCAATGAACACCCAGGACTGATCTCCTTTAGGATGGACTGGTTGGATCTCCTTGCAGTCCAAGGGACTCTCAAGAGTCTTCTCTAACACCACAGTTCAAAAGCATCAGTTCTTTGGCATTCAGCTTTCTTTGTAGTCCAACTCTCACATCCATACATGGCCACTGGAAAAACCATAGCTATGACTAGACAGACCTTTGTTGGCAAAGTAATGCCTCTGCTTTTTAATATGCTGTCTAGGTTGGTCATAACTTTTCTTCCAAGGAGTAAGCGTCTTTTAATTTCATGGCTGTAGTCATCATTTGCAGTGATTTTGGAGCCCCCCAAAATAAAGTCTGTCACTGCTTCCACTGTTTCCCCTTCTGTTCCCCAAGCATAAGTTATTTTTGAAGGATACATTGGTATCCCATCACATGAAGTGATGGGACCAGATGCCATGATCTTAATTTTCTGAATGTTGAGTTTTAAGCCAACTTTTTCACTCTTCTCTTTCACTTTCATCAAGAGGCTCTTTAGTTCTTCTTTGCTTTCTACTGTAAGGATGGTGTCATCTGCATATCTGAGGTTATTGATATTTCTCCCAGCAGTCTTGATTCCAGCTTGTGCTTCATCCAGCTCAGCATTTCTCATGATGTACTCTGCAGATAAGTTAAATAAGCAGGGTGACAATATACAGCCTTAATGTACTCCTTTCCCTATGTGGAACCAGTCTGTTGTTCTACCTCTAGTTCTAACTGTTGCTTCCTGACCTGCATACAGGTTTCTCAAGAGGCAGGTCAGGTGATCTTGTATTCCCATCTCTTTAATTTTCCACAGTTTATTGTGATCCACACAGTCAAAGGCTTTGGCATAGTCAATAAAACAGAAATAGATGTTTTTTCTCTGTTTCTTTTGCTTTTTCAATGATCCAACGGATTGATCTCTAACCCTCAGGTTGTAGAAAATACTAAGTATAGATTTCTCTAGCTTTTAGGTGGGATATTTGCAGAAAGAAAGGTTTACAAATGTGTTTAATGTTCCTTTTTCTCTTTCAGCCTAGGATTCTTCTGAAGGATCCAGAGTTTCCCTGTCGTCCACCCAGAATTCTTTCTTCTGTGGGCCAGGGGCCGTGACCACCCACAGAAAAGCTGGGACTTGCAGCTCGCTTGCTGCATGCTGAGTTGTGAAAGCCAACTAATCCTGTGACTCACCTGGTACCTCTAACCTCACTCAGCGGAGATGTCTGCAGATTCTGCCTACTAAACCGGTGCTAGCGACTCTCTCTCTCCTTAAAAAAAATGTTCTGGGGAAACCACTAAACAGCCAAACCAGCTTACACGCAGCACAGTCAATGAGCAGGACTAGGCAGACCCCTCTGCCTGTTCCTGTGTGTGTTTAGGCAGGTTCTGCTTTTTGAAAATCTGAAGTTTGTGCTCAGCTGCAGTGATTTTTTTAAAAGTGCCGTCAATCCTAGTGGATTGATGTTGTTTTTAACGGATAGTTTGGACTTTTCTCTGTTTTGATAGTATTGGGGGATATGTTGGGTATTGTTTTTGTTTGTTTGTTTTTTCTTATTTTTTAAAAAGCCATATTTTGGGTAGGTAATTAAAATGGGCTCTAAGCCAGATGTCTTGTCTCTTTTTCACCTTAAGCTCTTTGTCTTATGAGGCTGTACTCCTCAGTACCTATTTTGTCTAAAGAATTTATTGCTTTCCTGGGAATTTTTTTTTTTTTTATGATTTCTTGGGCCTGAGATTATAGGTGTTTGGCCTGCAGTATTGAATAATTCAGAATGATGCAATGTCTTAACAAATGATGTTAAACTGTGTCCTTTCTTCCCTCCTTCCTTTCTGTCTCCCTGTCTTCCTCTTTCCTCAGTGATGTCAGAATAGTCGTATGGTTGCTGGACTCCTTCCTTCATTCAGATTCTTCTCACCTAAAACACCTCTGGTGCCAATGTGGTGCCTTCTGTGCCCAGTCACTGTGACTCAAGGCATGTCACCAACAGTTTACTTGAGGCTTGCTGAAATACCTGTATGTAGTGGAAGCTCCGGAGTAGGATTAGGCTGGAGCTTGGCTTTATGGCCAGGACGACTCCTGATGGATGAGATTATACTGCATCCTTCTAAGGGATCAGGTGTGCAGGCTGGACTGTCTCCTGAGAGCAAGCTGGGGTCAGAGGAAGGAAGCGAGCATCTTTCTCTGCAGGACTGAGAGATTTAAAGGAAAGAATGTTTTTGTTTGGAAGCAGTTGTGGTTTATCACCTGTGTTCAAGAATGGCTGCTGGCCCGCCCCTTTCCTTGTCACAGTGGGCACCGGGAGTAGTTTGGAGATGGGCTGGAGCTTTGACTGCATTGGGGATGTTCACACGTGTTTGAGGAGAGTGGCAAGGCTCTGATCCAGTGTGAAGCGTCACTGTCCAGAGAGCAGCAGGGCAGGAGGGAGCTTATGCCTGCTCTGTTAGACGTGTAACCCTTCTCACCCCACGCGCCGGAGCTGAGTCAGGCCTCAGGGCAAAGGCAGTTGCCCAGCAAATGACTTCTGCCCTGTTTATAAACTGTTGCTGTGTTATTGCAGAAACAGAACATGATCCTGGGGAGCACAGTTTGCTTGTATCTGGAAGTCAGTCTTGTCCGCTGTATTTTCTGTTTCTTCTGCTGCTGTAACAACAGTAGTGGAGAAAAGTGGAAAATTTGGCCATTAAACTTGATAGATTGTGAATAATAGATGGTTAGGAGTGTAAAGCTGCTCCAAAGTCCCTTTCTCTACAGTAGTTTTACGTCATTCTTAAGAAATACTTATTAGCAAGTTCATACATGTAGGGTTCTATTTGACTTTTTTCCTTATAAAATTTCTTGCACCAGCTATTAGTGAGTTCAAACAGACCCCTTTTGGTATGACCAGGTGAAAGTGGTGTCCTCCCTTAACTCGATACTTGCTCTCTTAGTTTGTCTAAGCGTCTCATTCTGGAGTGGTGTGGTCTGCCAAACATGGTCTGGCACAGGTGGAGGGAGCGGAGCCGTGGCCTTATACCTTGTCATCGAGGTGCTTCTGTGGTTCTGTTTGAGGGAGGTTCTATTTGAGATTTAGTTGGTTGAGTACAGTTAGTAATCCAGGCTAGTGCTCTGGGGCTGGGGTGGTGAGAGATTCTGTCACGGGCTTCTGTATAGCTTGCCCCTTCCCGCAGTTTATGTAGGTATTTGGGTATGTGTGTTTCATTAAAGTATTTATTAAATATGATTTCCCTTGCTGTAAGGGTATGATAAGTCTTTTTTTGTTTGTTTTTTAACAGAAGCTGTGATCTAGTTGGAATCCAGATTTGAGAAATAAACAGTATAACCTTCTGCCTTATAATATGTAACTGTTCTAATCCTGTGGAATCTTATGGAGAATGAAAAAGACCCTTTAAGCATTTGCTACAGGAGGATACTGTTGCCCTTCTTACTTGGTGGGCAGGCATTTTTGAGCCAGTATTCAATAATTTTAAAAATATGTAATATTTTAAAAATCTGTTTTATGCTTTTTTTTCATGTTGAAACAATTTCTTTGGAAATGCCTCTTGTTTTTAAATTTTCCTTTCTTTCTGGGGTCACTTACAGTGGATTTTGATGTAATATTAATGGGGGGTAGTATATCTTGTGTGGGCTCAAGCATAAAAAATGCAGACCACTTCCTTAATTCAGATCAGTTGGCACCGGGTGAGCTATCCTGGTTGAATCAGTGAAAACCTTGGGCACTGGACTCTCTAACTTCCTAGCTTGGTACAGTGGTGCAGTGTACCTGCTTTGAAATGAAAGAGGACTAGATGATACTGATTGTACCTGAGTGCCAAACACAGTCAAGGAGGTGGTACCTCGTGAATCATAACTGAAACTGTAGTTGACCTTCTACCAGCTCATTACCCCGAACGATTCTTCCGTAGTCAGGAATGACAGTGGGCTACCTTGGGAAACAGAGCAATTTGGGGTTAGCTGCGGTGATCACTGGGTGCTCCAGCGGTGGCTGTTTCGTTGGCTTGTAAGAAAGCCAGTGGTTCCAGAGTGTCAGAGCAGAGCCATCCTCTCCTCTGGAACGGCAGTGTTTCTGCTCGCCTTTCCTTGTAGAAACCTCTGTTAGGATACGGTTTAGAACGCCGCCTTCCAGGAGATCCTGTGGTCGCAGAGTGGTCTCTCGACTTCATCTGCTTCCCTACTTCCTGCAGAGCCTCACACAGATGCTTGAGACTGGCTCTCATTCTGAAGTCTTTTCTGAGGAGAATTCCTTTCCCCAGGAGAGACCTGCATCCATCTGGAAGCCTTGGTACCGAAGACAGGACCTGGATCCAAAGCTGGATACCAGCAGTTGGCAGGACTGCTGTAGAAACTGGGGAGGATTCAGGTTTATAAGATACACAGGCTTTCCAGACCAGTGGTAATTAATCCGATCTAAAACTCACCGTGGGAAAGCTGGCTTTCCTCCGCAGGTCATGCTGAGCTGTTTCTACAGGTGGAGAGTGGATGGGAGGGCTGGCGAGGAGGTGGAGTTAAGACTTACTAGCCTGAGTGCTTGGGTTACCATGGAAACTGGAGTGTGCGAGGCCACAGCAGATGCTAAAGAGCCAATGAGCACTCCCCCAGACATGTTTGGGGACCAGCAGAACTGGCTGGGAAAAGCACTCCTGCCCCAGGGTCCTTTCTTCATAGCAAGGCTTGCCTTTCCACTACCCCCAAGCTCATTCAACAAGAGAAGCAAGGTTTCTTAACTGTCTAACCATTTTTAATTTTTTCATTCTTATTCAGCTATATCCTATATATATATATGTGTGTGTGTGTGTGTAACTGTAAAGAAGCATGTATTGTTTTTCTTTTATATTCATGTAATATTCTGAAATTAAATTTCTTNTATATATGTGTGTGTGTGTGTGTGTAACTGTAAAGAAGCATGTATTGTTTTTCTTTTATATTCATGTAATATTCTGAAATTAAATTTCTTTTGTTTCATATCTATAGGCTTTGATCAGTCTCTTCATTTACATTTGACTGATGGATTATTTTAAAGAGAGGTTGCCTCTTAAAAAAATTGTTTGTTTCAAGTTTGACTGAGTTGTTATGACAGAGGTGGCCTCTTGTTCTGAGGACTGTGACACCTAAGAACAGTGTGTCTTTGGCTTGCTCTCCAGCTGGGTGGGTGGGTTCAGGGTGAGTGGGGGCTTTTTTGGCTGATTGGAAATGGGATTGGAACCTCTGGGAATTTTGAGTTTCCTGATTTCCCTTGGCTGAGTCTAGAATGCTTTGCCCAGATTTCAGTTTCTCACATAATCTTTATTTCCTCATTTAAAAATAAGGAGTGATGGTTATAGTAACAGTAAAAACCAAGTGACATTTTCCTCTAGGCCAGCAAGCTGCAGTGTTTAGACAACTCTGGTTGAGATGTTGTTTCTGTCACTTACGTATGTGGGCTTGGGCATGTTCCCCACTCTGTAAGGGAGTGGGTAGCGATACCATCTCAACGATGCCATGCTCAAGAGGCACATGTAAGGGCTTAGTACAAAGGTTTTATTCTGGAGTTTGTGACTTCAGGAATCTTTTGCTCCTGTAGTTCTATGTAAAATGTTGTGTGTGTTTGAATTTTTCTAAGGGAGAGATTTCAGAGCCTCCATAAGAATCCCAGAGGAGTCCTTGACCACTGAATACTGAGCACCACCAGTGCCTGGCAGATGGCAGGTAGTCACTAAATGTTAACTTCCTCTGTCTCTGCCAAGGACACATTTTATAATCAGTGGCTTACTGATGCTGACATGGTTATTTTTGATAACAAAAGAGTTACATCCAGAATAGAAATAAAAAACTCTTGTTTTTGTTCCATTACCTGCCTAGGTGTTCCTCTTGAGCTGTGTTAGCTCCCCGAGGGGCCGCTCAGACCATCTGTCACTCTCTCCTCGTCCCCCAAGGACCAGTTCACATTATTTGCAATAGAAAAAGGGGCTAGTTCTGTTCCTTTAAAGTGTGGAGGGACTCTTAACAACACATGGGAAACTCAGTAATGCGAAAGGAAAAGGGGTAGAGGGACAGGAGTGACTCTGAAAAATAGGAAGAGGCTCAAGATGTCTAGTCCAGTGCTGAGCACGTGAGCATTAATCACTGAGTAACAGAACGGAGTGAAGGAGGACATGCATCACACAGCGGGAAGAAGGGGCGGGAAGAGTCTGCCGGCTCGCTCCCCCTCCAGGGCCTGTGTGCCCCATGGCAGGTGGCCCGTTTTTGCGCCCCCTAGATTCCTGAATTAGAAGCACAGAGAGTGGGAATGGTGAAGAAGCCCGAGACCTAGGCTGGAGGGTTGTGGTGGGACTGTCAGGTTTGATAGGTGCTTCTTTTATGTCCTAGCCTCTTAAATTCCCTATAAAAAGCAAAACCAAAAATTGGGGTTGAGCAGTGGTGAGGTCTTGATCCTAGCTGATCATGAATATCTTATCCTTTATGGGAAGCATCCAGTGCCCGGATCCCCAGTCTTCGGCCTTGGAACCAGCATGCAGATTAGTAGGAGGGGCCCTTGGTGTCATTGTTAGCTTTCTCCTCTTATTACTGGAAGTCAGTCTTTTAAAATTTTCGATGCCTTGGCCCCAAGGAATGTTTAATTCAGTAGAGCCATATCCGTGGGCAACAAAGAACAGAAACAGACTGTTTTAAAATTATAAGTGCGGAAGCCATTCCTCGGCACCAAAGTCGGGGATGCTTTTAAGAGCTTCTCCTGCCCGTGTACTTGCCAGTTTTCCAATACTGGAAGAGGAATATAATAGGGGCTCTAAGGAATTCACGTCTGAATGAAAAATTAATACCACAATTTTTTGAGTGCTTATGTACTAAGCTTTGCGCTGGCCAATTAATTCCTTTTCTCGTTAAAGTCATACATCTCTGTGAAGTATTCTTAACTCCAATTTTATATTAAAAGACACATATGAAGAATTTAATGTATCCATTGTCAACTAAAAAGTGGTAGAGTCAAGGTTAACATCCAGGGCTTTAAGAACTGTGGTCTTAAGCAGGGTCACACACCCCAGTGTCTGTAGGAACCAGGAAGGAAGTGTAAGGTCGTGAAAACAACAACGGCTTTGAGAGATTTAAAAACACCATGGGAGGGACTTCCCTGGTGGTGTAGTGGCAAAGACCCTGAGCTCCCAATGCAGGGGGCCTGGATTTAATCCCTGGTCAGGAAACTAGATCCGATGCGCTGCAACTAAAGATCCAGTGTGTTGCAACGAATATTGAAGACCCTGTATGTGTCAACTAAGACCTGTAACCAAATAAATAAATAAACATTAAAACAAAAACAAATCATAATACAAGTTCCTCCCACTGGCTATCTTCAAATGAACAGCCAAACAGATGAGAATAAAGGGGAGCTGCCAGATGATGGAAAAACTCCTAATAGGTCCACAAAACTGGGGGAGGGGTGAACTGGGAAGAACAGGGCCAAGTATAAAGGAAAATAAAAATACAGTGACACTTAAAACCCAAAACTCCTGGGAGCCAAGCACAAGTCCTCCACAGTCTGGCGTTGGCCCTCAAGCCCCATGTGGCATCTTCTGCACGATGCTGCGCTGCTCCTAGCTGGGACCTAGGTCTGCATAGGACTTGCTCCAGCGATGCCCAGTGCTGGCTCTGGGATGATTGCATAGTGTGCCCTCCAGGAACGGTGTTCAGACCCAGGAGGGTTGGTGCCCACTGAAACACACCATACCCCCACCGGAAAGTCTGTCCTCGTTTGTTGCTCTCCCACGTGCATTGCCCCATGTGGTAGCCTCTGGCCACAGGTGGATACTGAGCACTTGAAATGTGGCCAGTCTAAATTAAGATGTTCTCTAAGTGCGAAATACACCCCAGAATTCAAAGACTTGTAAGAAAAAGAATATAAAATGTCTCTAATTTTATATTGATTCCTTGATATTTTAGTATATTTGATTAATTATATCATTAAAGTTAATCTTACCTGTTTCTTTTTATCTTTTTAATGTGATTGCTAGAAAATATTAAATTATATATGTGACTTATGTTGCTTTTTTCCCCACAACTCCTGGGGCTCTAATCTGAGGCTATTCTTTCTTCCCCAGAACCTATTCCTCAATTCCATCAGTTCCTGTGGTCACATCACCTCTTTGCTTTTAGTCCTGAGACCACCATGGGGAGTGGAGGGCAGGGCAGAAAAAGGCAGTGACAGGTTTATTGTTTGGCTTCTCTGGGCTTGGCTCCTGCCATTCATGGCTCGCTCTGGGAATCCTCAGCGTGGTCCAGCTCACCAGTACCTATGGGCTGCAGCCCTGGGGCAGTGAGGTTCCTACCAGAGTAGGACTTTGCTCAGGGTGTGTGTCGAGCGCTGCCTGTCTCTCCCAGAGGGGGCGCTGCCCTTTAGGGTTTGTCCATGTTGTGATCCATCAAGATATTTTTAAGTGAATGAATTCACAGTAGGGAGCGTGTGTCCTGAATTTCCCATGTGAATGAAAATGTTGCTGTGAACTGTGGAGACTGGAATGTGTGTGTATTAAGAAGGCTCTTCCTAGATGCAGGCGACTACTGAAAGCAGAGATGGAAGCTGGGCTGGTCAGATGAGAGGAAACATTAAAAATGTAACCTCCCTCCCCCATTTCCCATTGTCCTGGGCATAAGGACCCATTAGGCATACTGTACAGCTTGGAAGTCTAGGGCCAGGGCCTTTTGCCTCTTGCTGGTGAAAAGCCCTTGGGACTTAGTGGAAACCTCATGCCTCATCCAGGCTTTATTAAGCAGTTGAATGAGGGGTCTTGTACGGCAGCCTTGAACACTCGCTGTGCGTGCTGCATTGAATGAACGAGGGCGAAGAGGAGAGACGTGGCCCTCCTCCTGGTCTCTGCTTCACTTTCCCCAGCCTCCTCTTTCCAGACGAGTCTAGAAACCATCTGGTTTGGAGGAAAGGGAGGATATATTTAGTCTCAAGTAGAGATAGATGTAGAGTCAGAGCCAGTCAGAGCTGTCTGGGACTCAGCCGTAGTGGTGGCACCTTGGGGTCCTTGAGAACAGGGGAGGGCTCTGAGGACACCAGCTTTCCCACGCCTGCTTCAGCCAGGGAGCTCCCCTGGCTTAGAGTAAGAGTTTTACTCTTACTGGCAGAAACAGAGATGTGGAAAGATGGTGACTTGGGGCTGAGATGAGCCAGCAAGTGAGTGGCAGTAGAGGCAGTGGGGACACTTGAGTTTGTGTCTCTCTTCAGATCAGCTCTACCAAGTGTACCGTTTGATAGGCTTTGACAGATTTCTACACCCCTGAAGCTCACACCCCAATTAAGATGTATGACATCCCTATCACTCCAGAAAGTTCTCTCCTGCCACTCAAGAGTCAGTCCCCCACATGCCTGCCGCAGGCTGCCATCTCATTTCTGTCACTGGAGATTATTTATGTCACGAATCCCATCTCCTAATTTGTAGTGAGTGTGTTGACAATATCTCCTTTCACTCCCTGGCTGACTGTACCTGTTTCGAGGTGGAGGAGGGAGGACCCTTGTTTCTGTATTTCTGGGACCCATGGCAGGAAAGGAGAGGACTGATTCTGGGCTTTTGGAGACCTGAGTTCCTTGAAGGCAAGAGCTGTTCTTCATATTCTGTTCCCACGATGCCTCATATAGTGCCTGGCACAGAGAAGGCTCTTAGTAAATGTACTGAACTGGATCAGACCTGTCCAATAATAGAAGGATCATCTGTCAGGGAAGCTGTTCCTTCCTGGATGGAAATGTGCTGAGGGTGCTGGCGCCTGTCACTGAGGAACACAGGAGGCCTTGGGCTTGGCTGGAGCTATATCCAGTCTTCTTGGTTCTGCCCCTGTGATGCACTGCAGTGGGAGAGACAGTGGATTCTAATATGACCCAGGAAGTGGCAAGGTAGAGCTGAGTGCTGTCGAAGCAGAGACGGGGGCACAGGGTCTAACTGAGAGATCTGGGGAAGCGTTTCTGGAGGGCACATGCTAGACCAACTGTGGTGCCTGTGACTTAATGGCTCTGAGTGGGAGGAGGGAGTTTATGTGGCCCCTGAAGTTGCTGTTACCATAAGATTCTGTAAGTAATAGGTTTGTTGATATGCAGATGACACCACCCTTATGGCAGAAGGCGAAGAAGAACTAAAGAGCCTCTTGATGAAAGTGAAAGAGGAGAGTGAAAAAGTTGGCTTAAAACTCAACATTCAGAAAATTAAGATCATGGCATCTGGTCCCATCACTTCATGGCAAATAGATGGGGAAACAGTGACAGACTTTTATCTTTCTAGGCTCCAAAATCACTGCAGATGGTGACTGCAGCCATGAAATTAAAAGACGCTTGCTCCTTGGAAGAAAAGTTATTGTCAACTTAAACAGCATATTAAAAAGCAGAGACGTTACTTTACGAACAAAGGTCTGTCTAGTCAAGGCTATGGTTTTTCCAGTAGTCACATATGGATGTGAGCGTTGGACTATAAAGAAAGCTGAGCACCGAAAAATTGATGCTTTTGAACTGTGGTTTTGGAGAAGACTCTTGAGAGTCCCTTGGACTGCAAGGAGATCCAACCAGTCCATCCTAAAGGAAATCAGTCCTGAATATTCATTGGAAGGACTGATGCTGAAGCAGAAGCTCCAATCCTTTGGCCACTTGATGCAAAGAACTGAGTCACTGGAAAAGACGCTGATGCTGGGAAAGATTGAAGGCAGGAGGAGAAGGGGTCAACAGAGGATGAGATGGTTGGATGGCATCACCGACTCAATGGACATGAGTTTGAGTCAACTCGGAGTTGGTGGACGGGGAGGCCTGGCATGCTGCGGTCCATGGGGTCGCCAAGAGTCGGACATGACTGAGCAAGTGAATTGAACTGAACTGAACTGAAAGTGCCCTCGGATAGCCACACAAATTCGTGATTTGGGTCAGAAAATGGCCTGATTTTGTCCAACTGTGTTTTGCTTTTTGGGACCAGCAATGGAAATGAGTGGATGGCCGGGTGAAACATTTTGGGCCCTGCAGACATGAAGAGAGGCACAGGGGCAAGGAGGCACCTGGTGTCCGTGAGAGCCACGGAAAACTCCAAGTGTTGCAGACAGAGCACACGGGGAACTTACACGTGCTGGAGTGGTGGGTTAGCGCTGTCGTGTCTGACTTGTGACACCACGGAGTGTAGCCCGCCAGGCTCCTCTGTCCATGAGATTTCCCAGGCAAGAATAGTGGAGTGGGTTGCCACTTCCTTCCCGACCCAGGGATCGAACCCAGGTTTCCGGCATTGCAGGTCACCTCTTGCATTGCAGGTGGGTTCTTCACCAACAGCCATCATGTGGCTGTGGGAGTGTTATGCTTGCTCAGCCACTTCAGAAAGAATCAGCAGAGTTTGCTAAAGCTGACCACCTAACGTGTGGGTTGGTTATATTGTTGTTGTTTAGTTTCTAGGCTGTCTCTTAGCCGCTCAGTCGTGCTTGACTCTGCCACCACATGGACTGCGGCCCACCAGGCTGGAGTGGGTTGCCAAGTTGTGTCTAGATCTTTTGCAACCCCATGGACTGTAGCCCGCCAGCCTCCTGTCCATGGGACTTTCCAGGCAAGAGCAGTGGAGTGGGTTGCCGTTTCCTTCTCCAGAGGATCTTCCCAGCCCAGGGATCGAACCTACATCTCCTGCATTGGCAGTGGGTTCTTTACCACTGAGCCGCCTGAGGAGTCCCCTGATGTGTCTATACCCAGCAGAAATATGCTCACCAACACTCCTGTATTGGAACAATCTAAGGACTCATCAGCAGTACAGTAGACAGATACATGGTGGGTGTGGTAGGCAGAATAAGGCAAACACTCAGATGTCCGCATCGTGTGAGTATGTTATCTTACATAGCAAGGTGGTAAGGTTGCAGATGGATTGAGAGTTTAATCATCTTAAAGAGATTATATTGGGTTACCAGGGTGGGCAAATGTCATAAGGTCCTGTAAGTGTGGAAGAGGGAGGCAGAAGTGTCAGAGCTGGAGTATGTGACATGAAAGTCAGCCAGCCATTGCTGGCTTTGAGGATGGAGGGGGCCATAAGCCAAGGAGTATGGGTGGCCTCTAGAAATGGGAGCAGACAACAAAGTAGATTCTTCCCTCGAGGCTTCAGAAAAAAATGTAGCCTTGACAACACCTTGATTTTAGCCCAAGGAGATCTATTTCTGACCTCTGACCACCAGAACCGTAAGATAATAAAGCTGTTGTTTTAAGCCACTAAATTTGTGGTAATTTGTCACAGCAGGAATAGGAAAAAGTAATACAGTGGAGTTTTGAACAGTACACAGCCATGAGAACATGTGATCTATAATCGCATGTAAGAACATGGCTGAAAATCAGACATAAAACTGCATACCATTTGATCTCATTCAAGTACAAAAATGGACAAAATGAATCTTTGCTGTTAGAAAATAGAGTGCTTACTCTTGGATAGGGGTGGACAGTGGGCAGTGATTAATGGCAAGTAAGTGAGCAAGAGGAAGTTCTGAGGTGCTGCTTAAAGAGGTGTGTTCAGTTTTTGAAAATTCATTGAACTGAGAACTTGTATGCGTACTTTTCTCAATATACACTATACCCCAAAAGAAAGTCTGTCTGTATGTGTGTGTCTAGTCTAGATCAGCCTGGACTAGATTTTGAGGGGCATGAAGCAGGCTATTTTTGACTGGGTACTATTGATTTAAGGGTTTAGCTCTTGGAGAGAAGGTGCAAAGACGGGTGGGGAGGCCCAGGGACACTTTCTGGAGATACTGCAGAGAGCAGAGGGTGTAAGGAGGAGGTCTGGGGTGCTCTGGCCACATCTTGGTGGCCCAGAGTTCAGTCATCCCATATGTGCTTATTGGGCTGGTGACATTTCATGGGGAGTTCTCAGGGATATCAGAGTCACGGGCGGGTGAATGGAAGGGTAGTTGACTCCAGTGGTCCAGGAAGGGTGCACTGATAGAAGCGTGAAGCGAGATGAGAGACGAAGGAGAAGTTGAGGCTTTGGGGGATGGGCAGGGGGTGGAGTGTGTTCTGGGGGAGCCAGGCCACACTTAAGGCTCTGTTTCCCCCAATGACTTTTAGGTGGTGCTTTGGATGATTTTAATAGAGTTTATTTTAATGTGCAATGGAAAAATATAACTTGCATATTGTCTGAATTTATAGGTTCTTTAGGGCCAGGCTAACATGCATATTTGAACTGGTGTCAGACTTAAAACTGTTGAGTAAGAAATAGAAAAGTGGCCGGCCCGTGTGACAGAAAATACAGAGGTTTGCTATGACTGAGGTGTGGTCAGCATCACTGCGGGCAATGTGGGCAAGAGGGAGAGAACAGGATGGTGTCAGGTACCAGGGGTCACAGGACAGAGGAGGTGGCGGGGAGAAGGCGAGACCGGGCTATAGGAGCTGAGAAGAACTGGCCTGGTGGCTGAGCTCTGCCCCCCGGGGTTTCTGATTCCGGTGGTCGGGGGCCCTGGAATCTTCGTTTCTAACAAGTTCCCAGGCGATGCTGCTGTTGCTGGACCAGGGGCAACACTGAGAACTGCTATGTAGAGGTGGCAGTGGGTGAACAGTGGGTGCCCAGTCGTGGGTATGGATGCAGGGGCTG
>SJYQ01050283.1:91357-115623 GCA_006410935.1 Redunca redunca
CATGGCAAATAGATGGGGAAACAGTGGAAACACTGTCAGACTTTATTTTTTTGGGCTCCAAAATCACTGCAGATGCTGATTGCAGCCATGAAATTAAAAGACGCTTACTCCTTGGAAGAAAAGTTGTGACCAACCTAGACAGTATATTCAAAAGCAAAGACATTACTTTGCCGACTAAGGTCCGTCTAATCAAGGCTATGGTTTTTCCAGTAGTCATGTATGGATGTGAGTTGGACTGTGAAGAAGGCTGAGTGCCGAAGAATTGATGCTTTTGAACTGTGGTGTTGGAGAAGACTCTTGAGAGTCCCTTGGACTGCAAGGAGATCCAACCAGTCCATTCTGAAGATCAGCCCTGATATTTCTTTGGAAGAAGTGATGCTAAAGCTGAAACTCCAGTACTTAGGCTACCTCATGCGAAGAGTTGACTCACTGGAAAAGACTTTGATGCTGGGAGGGATTGCGGGCAGGAGGAGAAGGGGACGACAGAGGATGAGATGGCTGGATGGCGTCACTGACTCTATGGACGTGAGTCTGAGTGAATTCTGGGAGTTGGTGATGGACAGGGAGGCCTGGCGTGCTGCGATTCATGGGGTCGCAAAGAGTCGGACACGATTGAGCGACTGAAATGAACTGAACTGAACTGAAGCTTAGAAGATGGAGAAGGAAATGGCAACCCACTCCAGTATTCTTGCCTGGAGAATCCCATGGACAGAGGAACATGGAAGGCTACAGTTCATGGGGCCACAAAGAGCTGGACACGACTGAAATGACTTAGCGTGCATGCAAGCTTAAAGGATTCCATGATAAACCTACTCTCGAAGTAAACACATGTAGCTGGGTTCATGTGTGTCTGGGCCAATTGAATAACTGGGAGTTCTTCAAGTTAATATCCATATAAAAATTAATGTTTATTAAAGGATAAGTAGTAAAAGCATGTCAATTTAAAGTTTACTTATGTTAGTAAAACAACAGGAACAGTAGCAATTGTTTAGAACTGAAAAGACTTTTTTGGTGAGGCATACTCTCTCATTGACATTCTTTAGAACTGAAGGTATATGGTGATGATAAAAAGCAGATCAACTATTAGTTGATTATTTATAAAAATCCTCCATGGACAACTGACTCCCTTGTGCATCCACCCTTGGTCCACCAGTGGTACTTGCTATCCTGGGGCTTCCATTCTGTTTCAAGCATGAGGCCTGGTTAGGCAACTTGCTTCCATTTGCATCCCATGGGTATTGATGGCCAACCTAGAACTAGGAATCAGACGCTCTGGACCCCCAGTTCACTGCTCTTCTCGGCAGGCCTCTCTGTTTGAGACATGGTGGCAGTTGCAGCCATACTGTTTCTCATGCCCCTCTGTATAAAAGCCCCGAGCTAGACACAGTGGACGAGAGCCCAGCCTCCGCAATGCCACATAAAGCCTGGGCCCAGGGGGCCTCAGAAAATTATTTAGCGAATGAAGAACAGAAGAAAATAAGTGCCCTCCAGACCAGTTTAGAAGCTTACACTGCTGGAGGTGGGGGGACCAGTCAGTCGGCCGTCTGGGGGCAGATTGATTACACTGGACCTCTTCCATCCTGGCGGGGCACTGATTTGGTCCTCATTGGAATACTTATTCTGGATATGAATTTGCTATCCCTTCCAGAAATTCTTCTGCCAGCCCAACCATCTGTGTGCTCACAGAAAACCTCATTACTGTCCCAGGATCCTTTCTATATAATATTGCTTCTGGCCAGGGAACTCATTTCAGAGCAATGTGAGTGCAGCAACAGATTTGTTCTCTCAGGAATTCACGAGTCCCAGCACTTGTCACATAACCTGGAAGCAGCTGGCCTGTTAGAACTATGGGATGGTCTCTTGAAGTTTTGGTTATGTTACCAGTTGGCCTGAAGGTTTCTTTGGGGCTGATGAAAATATTCTAGAATTGACTGTGCTTATGGTTGCACAATTCTGCAAATACGCTAAGAGCCATGGAATCGTACTCTTTGAATGGGTGTCATGTACAGTATGTAAATTATATCTCAATAAAGCTGGTTCTCGGTCCCTCACTTCCACATTCCCTTCCCCAGCGGTATCCATTGTTATCAGTTTATTGCATGTGCTTCTGGAGATGACACATAAACACACACATATATAGTATAATTTTTACCTAGGTTGGTAGCACAAGATACAAACTTTATTTGCTTTTCTTTTTCCCATTCTATGAGCTGCTCACAATCCTTTGAATTCATTGCTTTTCTCACTTAATTTTAAAAATTATTTAAATTTTATATAATTTAAATTATATAAATGTTAAAGCTTTTAATATACCTTGGGGTCCATTTCATATCAGTACAGATCCCTCATTCTTTTTAATGTCTGCACAATATTCCCCCATGTGGATGCATCCTGTGCTTGGCTGAATAATAGCTTCTGAGAAGACAGCCACATCTAATCCCCGGAACCTGTGAATGTTCCCTTTATGGGAAAAAAAGGGCTTTGCAGATGTGATTAAATTAAGGCTCCAAGAGGGGGGATTGTCCTGGATTATCTGTGCGGGCCCTAAATACAATCACATGTTTCCTCGTTAATGGAGAGGTCGAAGACTTGACACAGAAAAGAGGAGAAAGCAGTGTGATCACTGAGGCAAAGATCGGAGTGATATGGCCACTAGCCAAGGAATACCAGCAGCCACCCCACCAAAAACTGGAACAGGAAGGAAAGAATTCTTAGAGCCTCTGGAGGGATCGCAACCCTCTCATTAAGTTGACCTCAGCCCAGCAATGCTAGATTCAGACCTCTGGCCTCCAGAACTGTGGGAGAATCCATTTCTGTGGAGGTAAGCCGCCAAGTCTGTAGTTTTTGTTACAGCAGCTACAGGAAGCAAGTCTTCACACTGATGGATATTCAGATTATTTCCAATCTTTTGCTTTGCAAATCTTGCTGTAGTACGTTTCCTTGAACGTATGTCATTTCACATGTGAGTGAGTAAATCTATCAGATAAATTGTAGAGGTGGAATTGCAGGACCAAAGAAACACAGTGTTCTTTGTGTAATTCAGTTCTGTTGCTCATGTCCAAACAGCATGGATTCACTTTGGATCCATGGGGCAAGTCCCCCTCCCCGACTTTCCCCAGTGTCATTCAAGACCCAGCTCAGGAACTTCCTTGGTGGTCCAGTGGTCAAGACTTCACCTTCCAATGCAGGGGGTATGGGTTCGATCCCTGGGAGGGGAACTAAGGTCCCACATGCTGTGACGTGTGGACCCCCCCAGAAAAAAGACCCAGCTTAAAAGATACGTCCCCCAAGATGCTTTGCTCTCACAAGAAGAGCTCTTTGTTCCACGGGCTGAATTCCTGCAGCTTCGTGGCTGCATTCTCTCTCTGTGGTCCAATTGCACCGTGTTCATATGCTTGTCTCTCTCGGAGATGGTGAACTCCTTCCACGAAGGGCCCGAGTCTAATTCACCTTTGTGTCTCGCAGGCTTGGCCTAATGCACCGAGTACAGTAGGCTCTGTAAATGATGGAGGGCGTGGAAGAAGGGAAGCTGCTGCTTTTGAGGGCTGAGAACACACGGCTGTATTAGGAGGTCCATCCTAACTGGGTAATGCCAGGGCTCACGCTGCTCTGGGAACTAGAGGATTCTGGAACTGCGGATGCTGTCCTCTCACTGCAGAAGACGGGAACCGCTCTCTGAACCTGGAAACCCGTGGGTGCAGGTTGTATATTTGTGTGACCGTGGGACCAATGATTCCCTGTGAGGCAGGAGAACACACCTGAGGACCGACAAGACAGGGAGTCCCCAGGTTTTAGCTCAAACAGGAAACACTTGTGGGGAGGTGTTGGTGCGTAGGCCTGACCATGGAGGAAGCGCCTGACCATCCTGCCCTCTCGGTTTCCTCTGGGTTGTTTCTGGAGTCTCTACTTCTATGGAAGCCCTTTCTCCATCTGCTCCACTGACCCAGGGCCTTCCCGGGAAGCCAGTGGGGAGTGTAGGGGTCTCCCTCCTCCTGTCCTGAGCACCCTGCGTGCTGGGCACATGGTATCACCTGGGGGTGTCCATTAGATTTCCACAGACTTAGTAATGTAGCTGCCTCCTTTCATGAAATGAACCTGGATTTAAGGTTTATCTCTCTTTAATGTTTTAGGATAAGGCACTTGAGGAAATCTCTCTCTTCTAAGAAAGTGCTGGCATCGGTGCAAGGAAATAGTGAGAGGGATGACTTTTTCTGAGTGGTAGTTTGACTATAAGTAGGGCATCCCTTTCAGCTCAGTTAGTAAAGAATTTGCCTGCAAAGCAGAGACCCAAGTTCAATCCCTGGGTTGGGAAGATCCGCTGGAAAAGGAAAGAGCAACCCACTCCAGTATTCTTGCCTGGAGAATCCCATGGACAGAGGAGCCTGGCAGGCTACAGGTCGCAAGAGTTGGATACGACTGAGCAATTAAACCATCACCACATCAAGCCTTAAAAATTTCCCTTTGTATTTTCATTAATTGGTTTTAGATGGAACTTCACTGGTGGTCTGGTGGGTAAGACTCTGTGCTCCCGATGCTGGGAGCCCAGCTTTGATCCTGGTGAGGGAACTAGATCCCACATGCCGAAGCTAAGAGTATACATGCTGCAACTAAAGATCCCTCAGCTCAGCCAGTTCAGTTCGGGCGCTCAGTCACGTCCGACTCTTTGCAACCCCATGGAATGCAGCACGCCAGGCTTCCCTCTCCATCACCAGCTCCCGGAGCTTGCTCAAACTCACGTCCATCGAGCTGGTGATGCCATCCGACTGTCTCATCCTCTGTCGTCCCCTTCTCCCACCTTCAATCTTTCCCAGCATCAGGGTCTTTTCCAGTGACTCAGTTCTTCACATCAGGTGGCCAAAGGATTGGAGCTTCAGCTTCAGCATCACTCCTTCCAATGAATATTCAGGACTGATTTTCCTTAGGATAGACTGGTTGGATCTCCTTGCAGTCCAAGGGACTCTCAAGAGTCCACACCACAGTTCAAAAGCATCAATTCTTCAGTGCTCAGCTTTCTTTATAGTCCAACTCTCACATCCACACATGACTACTGGAAAAACCATAGTTTTGACTAGACAGACCTTTGTTGGCAAAGTAATGTCTCTGCTTTTTAATATGTTGTTTAGGTTGGTCATAGCTTTTCTTCCAAGGGGCAAGCATCTTTTAATATCATGGCTGCAATCACCATCTGCAGTGATTTTGGAGCCCAAGAAAATAAAATTCTCTCACTGTTTCCATTGTTTTCCCATCTATTTGCCATGAAGTGATGGGACTGGATGCTATGATCTTTGTCTTTTGAACAATGAGTTTCAAGCCAGCTTTTTCAATCTGCTCTTTCACTTTCATCAAAAGGCTCTTTAGTTCCTCTTTGCTTTCTGCCATAAAGGTGGTGTCATCTGCCTATCTGAGGTTATTGATATTTCTCCCAGCAATCTTGCTTCCAGATTGTGCTTCATCAGCATTTCGCATGATGTACTCTGCATATAAGTTAAATAAGCAGGGTGACAAAGATTCCTCATGCCTCAACTGAAAAAAAAGATCTCCCAACAAAAATGTCCTTTGTTTTAGAGGTACATACTGAAGTATTTATGGTGAAATATACAGCATCTGGGATTTGCTTCAGTACAATCCAGTGGGGATGAGGGATGTGTGGGGGGTGTAGCTGAAGCAAGCTTGGGTTGATTATTGCTGAAGTGGCTGGATGAGAGCTTCAGGGCAGTTCATTATACTGTTATATCTATATTGATATATTTTCATTTTTTTCCATAATACAAAGTTAAAAAATAAAGTCCTCTTGAACCAGCATTTGTGTTGTGGCGATATCAGTCCAGCCTGTGTCATATCTCACCAAATGTTCTGTTTTCATTCTTACCCCTCCTGCGCAAGAGAGCTTAAGCCTTGTTTGAGCTCCTCTGAGCTCTCAGGGCTCCCCAGGCCCTCTGGGTCAAGAGCAATCTCCTGACTCGCGTATCTGGCTGTAACCACTTCCTTCTCCAGCCTACCGTGCACTTTCTGCCCACCTGCCACCCAGGTCCTCAGAGCCCAGAGGCTGCAGGTGGCCTCTGGCCTCAGGGCTTTTGTCTGGAAGCTCTTCCCTTCCCCCTAGTCCTCCCCTGCATGGTGCCTACCCTTTATCCCATGTCAGGGTGAGCCTCATTTCTGACTCCCAGCAGAGTCATGCTTTTCTGTTAATCTCTCTCAGCATCCACATGGTTCCTTCAGCTCATGCTACGCTGGGTGATTCCTATAAACTGGTGCTTCTCGATTTTTCAGTGATATCTGCCTCCCTCAGTGGACCATGAACTCCTGGGGAGTGGCTGTGTGGCTCACCATCACACCCCTGGGCCCAGCAAAGGAGCCTGCATATAGGAGGCTTTCATTATTTAAAGGATAAATTAATGCATGATGGATAAGTTAATGCATGAGGAGGGCACATTTTGGGAAAATTTTGGATGAAAAGAGTGTATGACGTTCTAGGCAAACCCTGCATGATATACTCGACTTGCTGAGAACTCCCTGCTGGCTCCATCAAGGGGACTGGTTCAGATTATTCGGATCCAGACACCATCAAAGGGTGGCAAATGGAGGGACGTGTGCTCCAGGCAGCCCCTTTGGCCATCTGTGGTGGACAAGGGGAGGAGGCCGGACTGGATGGGCTGCCCCTGGGGCCCTGCCTGGGGTGCTGGGGCCTTGAGCCGAGATCAGGGCAGTGGTGACAGTGATCAGAGGAGCAGGAACAGGGTCAGAGTCAGAGTCCGAGACAGTTAATCCAGCCCAGCGCATCTTGGCCCTTCTTCCCTGAAGAAACAGCACGTCTGCACAAGAGGGCTGGGAAGACAGCCCCAGAGGAGCCCGGTCGGGGCACAGCACGTCCACAGACACATCTCGGATCATGAAGAGTTTTGCAAAGGGTCCCTCCAGAGGCAGTCACCGGGAAACTGAGAGCCCCCCGGCTTGGGGCCAGGCAGGCCCCTCGTCCCTCTGGCCGGAAGCTGCAGTGACAGCAGAGCTCGGCGCCGCTGGGTGGGAAGCTGGCTCGTTACGCAGAAACTCTCTCCAGCACGCCTTCATGTAGGGCTTGACTCGGGGCCCAGGGGAGGAGCTGGGGAGACCCTGGAGCCTGAGAGGCCACCGGGGCCTCTGCAGGCCTCCTGGTCGGGGCCTCCACCGGAGCCGGAAGGGGCTGCCGTTGCGGGTGAGGTGGGTGAGTGCCACCCACCAGGAACGGCCGCCTGGGACCCGCTGTACTTCTGCTGTCCCAGCACAAGCGTCACACTTTCTCTCCACTCCCTAGGAGGCTCGAAACTGGTCGCAGAGATGGAGAGCAGGGCAGCCAAATCACCAGCTCTTCTCCTTGTGGGACTTCACTGTGGGAAGGCCAGATGGTTGAGAAGATGCTGAACAAGAACCTGTGTTACAGCTGCCATAGACTTTTATTCCACACCACACCCAGCGTCAGGCTGTTTAATCAGAGCTAGGTCCCCTTACTTTCTCTCCCACAGAGCTCTATTCTCGTCCTGTATAAGACTTGTAATAGAGATATTTGTTCGTGCATTTGTCTATTTCATGTCTGTCTTTACTGTTAGACTACACACCCCATGGGGCTTCCCTGGTGGCTCAGCTGGTAAAGAATCTGCCTGCAATGCGGGAGACTTGGGTTTGATCCCTGGGTTGGGAAGATCCCCTGGAGAAGGGAAAGGCTACCCACTCCTGCATTCTGGCCTGGAGAATTCCATGGACTGTACAGTCCGTGGGGTCGCAAAGAGTCGGGCACGACTGAGCGACTTTCACTTTCATGCACTCATACGCCCCATGAGGGCAGAGAGGGGTCTCTTTGACCTCTACAGTGGCTCCCGTACCTAAACATTGCCTAACATGTCGTTGGAATGTGTTTTTGTTTTTAATGGAAGAATCAGTCTCATAACAGCCCAGTGAAGCAAATACAATTATTTTCTTCATTTCAGAATGGGCAAACTGAGGCATAGAGAGGTTGGGTTACCCAAGCCACAGAACCAGGATTCAGACTCATATAAGGAGCAACCCAAGGGTGAATTGTGGCCCAAGTTTTATTTGGCCAATAAAACTCAGGCTGGGAAAAATGAGACCTTTGTCCTTTTTGGCCTTTGCCTATTGGGATGTGAGACTAAGGTTGCTGCTGAGTCTAGCCTAGAGAGGCAGCTGGTCTGAGGGCAAGATGTCACAGAGAAGCAAAGAAGAGAGAGAGGAGAACCAATATGTGCCGTCTGAAGTTGAGGCTGGCCCTGCTTACGTCTCTTGTTCTTGTGATGGAGAGCTCCCATGGACACGATGGCCAAACTCTTCCACACTGTAGGTGCAGAAGAAAGAGGGCTAAAGACTGGGGTTTCAGTTCTAAGTCTACCAGGCTCTTAGCGGGTGACAGAGCGAGCTCCTTTCCATCTCTGGCTCTCAGCTCCCTCCACTGTAAAATGAGCAAAATCATTCCCAAATCTTAGGGTGAAAGTGGTGGTACTGAAAGAGATTTAAGGTTTGGGATTTGGTGCCTAGTATCAGCATTTGCTTGCAAGTGTCAGCTGCCTGCCTGGTCTTTGTAGGTGGCTTTTAATGTAACAGAAGACTCGTCCAGGGTCAGCTTAAGCAGTGTAAAACAGTGTGGAGTTTCCTCAAAAAAATTAAAATAGAACTACTGTGTGATTCTGAAAATTTATCTGGAGGAAATGAAAACACTAACTTAAAAAGATAAATACACCCCATGTACCTTGCAGCATTATGATTATTTTAAAAAAATTTTATTAATGTATAGTTCAACTGTGGTGTTGGAGAAGACTCTTGAGAGTCCCTTGGACTGTAAGGAGATCAAACCAGTCAATCCTAAAGGAAATCAGTCCTGAATATTCATTGGAAGGAATGGATATTCATGAATATTCATTGACTGATGCTGAAGTGGAAACTCCAATACTTTGGCCACCTGATGCGAAGAACTGACTCATTTGAAAAGACCCCAGTGCTGGGAAAGATTGAAGGCTGCAGGAGAAGGGGACAACAGAGAATGAGATGGTTGGATGGCATCACCGACTTGATGGGCATGAATCTGAGCAAGCTCCGGGAGTTGGTGATGGACAGGGAAGCCTGGAGTGCTGCAGTCCACGGGGTCTCAAAGAGTCGGACACAACTGAGAGACTGAAGTGAAGTTGATTTATAATGTTGTTAATTTCTGCTATTCAGCAAAGTGACTCGGTTACATATATAAACATTCTTTTCACATTCTTTTCCATTATAGTTTATCACACAGTATTGAATGTAGTTTCTCTCGAGTTGTGACACGTGGGCTCAGTGGTTGTGGTGTGTGGGCTTAGCTGCCCCGTTGCATGTGGCATCTCAGTTCCCCAACCAGGGATTGAACTTGTGTTCCCTGCATTGCAAGGCAGACTCTTAACTACTGGACCACCAGGGAAGTCCCTTATTATAGTTTTGATTTGTATTTCTCTAACAATGAGCGATGAGGAGATCTTTCCATGTGCCTATTGGCCATGTGTGTCTTCGTTGGAGAAATGTCTATTTAGGTCTTCTGTAGGGCTGCATCCTTTAAATGGAACAATAACTACTACCTCTACTACTAAGTACCGCTTCCTTACCCTGAGCCAGGCTCTCTTTTTGACGACTTGATGTATTTTAGCTTATTGAGGCCCCATAACAACCTTAGGAAATACTTCCAAGCCCCACTTAATGTGTGGGGAGACAGAGGCCCTGAGACCATAAGCAGCTGTCACCTAAGCCAGATTTAAAGCTTGGCAGCCTGAGCCAGCGCCGTGCTCTCAGCTACAACCCCCAGCAGCCTCCCATGCATGCTGCAGGCTGTGTAAGCGTCAAGGTCTCTGTGCTGGGACCCTCATGGTGTAGACTGACAGAAAGCTGGTGCAGTCGTGACCCTGTGACGGCACATGGTGGCACAAGGATTTCAGCAGAATTCACATTAGAGAATTTGGGAACCAGAAAATGAAATTTGACAGCTGACGACAAAAGCATCCGAGTCTTATTTTCTGCATTCATGTGGGTGAAACCCTGGCTTGTCACGCAGCACAGTCCTGTTTCCCTCTGTGACCCCAGGCAGAGCTCAGCTGTTGTAGCTTTGTGAGAATGTCCCTTGTGGGTGGATGGGGGCTGTGTGTGTGCAGGACCGGGGCTTTGAAGGCAGCGGGGAGACACAGGGCTTTGCAAAAGTACTCAGCGATGGGGAGGTGAGGTAGACCCAGTTTCCAGTCACCTTGCCCCCAAACTCTCCTCTTTCAGATGGAAGAGCTGTTTGGCCAGAATATGCTGACAGGATGGCAGCAACTATCTTTCTTCTCTTTAGTATTTTTGTCTTGCTTTTCAATTGCATTCAAAACAGATACAGAAACCTGCAGGAAACGCACGTTATACATAAGATGATGGTGATTATTGGGTGACCACTTTAGTCAGTGAGCACCTAGGCCAGGAGCTCCAGGAGACTCTTCATGCCCGGTCCCAGCCTGCCACTCCTTCCCCTCCAGTGGCTCCATCCCAGCCTGCCACTCCTTTCCCTCCAGTGGCTCCATCCCAGCCTGCCACTCCTTTCCCTCCAGTGGCTCCATCCCAGCCTGCCACTCCTTCCCTCTCCCGGTGGCTCCATCCCAGCCTGCCACTCCTTTCCCTCCAGTGGCTCCATCCCAGCCTGCCACTCCTTTCCCTCCAGTGGCTCCATCCCAGCCTGCCACTCCTTTCCCTCCAGTGGCCCCATCCCAGCCTGCCACTCCTTTCCCTCCAGTGGCCCCATCCCAGCCTGCCACTCCTTTCCCTCCAGTGGCTCCATCCCAGCCTGCCACTCCTTCCCTCTCCCAGTGGCTCCACCCCAGCCTTTACGATGATCACCTCCTTCATTCCACCCCAGCCTTTATGATGATCACCTCCCTCCGTTTCTATATAATGTGATCAACCGCGGGCACCTTCTTCAATCTGCCATTTAGTCTTACCCACTTTTGAAAGTTAAATTGACAAATTTAACTATAGTAAAACGCATAACATAAAATTCGCTATCTTAACTGTCTTCAGGTGTACAGTTCACATGTGTTAAGTGTAGGCACGTTGTTCAGCAACAAGTCTCTAGAGTTTCTCATCTTGCAAAACTGAAACTCTCTAGACAACAAGCTCCTATTCCACTTTCCCTTGGTAACCTCCGTTCTCTGAGTTCTCTGAATCTGACTATTCTGGATATCTCAAATAAGAGGCACCATCCAGTGTTTGTCCTTTTGTGACTGTCCTATTTCACGTAGTATAAAGTCCTCAGGGCTCATCCATGTTGTAGCATGTATTCGAATGTCCTTCCTTTTTAAGGCTGAATAACATTCTATTGCACTTCTGCACCACATTTCATTTATCCATTCATCCCTCGATGGGCGTCTGAGTGGTTGCCGCCTCTTGGCTTTTGGTGAATAGTGCTGCTGTGAACATGGGTGTGCCTTTACCCTCTTTCTGATTCGCTGTATCTTTTAAATCTCTTTTAACCCGAGATTCTCCCTCTACTCCTCTCTCCTCCCCTTTTAAGTTATATGTGGAGGGACAGTCTGGGTTTTGCAGACTGTGCACTGATGTTGCAGTTCAGCGTGTCCTTCTGTCCTTCCAGTACACTGAGAGCTGGATCCAGACACTTCAGGTTTTGATTCTTTAGCAACTCTAGGTGGTAGCCTGTTCTCTCATCAAAAAGTACACATAATGTCCCATTCTCATTTTGTGTGTGTGCTGTAACAGCAGCTGATACTCAGTGCCTAGATCCATTAATGAATTTATGGGCACAAAACGGTGTTGTTCTAATTTGATCATTTCTTTCCCATTAAATAGCTGCAGCAGCTTTCTCAGCTGTCAGCCAACGGGGAGAAACTGTGCTCCAAGCAGTGCAACACGCATGGTCTTCACGTGTCTTCGATATTTGTCTTTTGCATAAGATTTTGTTTGAGCAAAGTGTCCATGGCTTATGAAAATGAATAAAAGCAGATAACTTCTGGGTAATGATAACTGATGGAGTTGGTCTGCTTTTTCTCCCTGGCTGCCGCTGCTGCTAAGTCGCTTCAGTCGTGTCTGACTCTGTGCGACCCCATAGACGGCAGCCCAGCAGGCTCCCCCGTCCCTGGGATTCTCCAGGCAAGAACACTGGAGTGGGTTGCCGTTTCCTTCTCCAATGCAGGAAAGTGAAAAGCGAAAGTGAAGTTGCTCAGTCGTGTCCGACTCTTAGCGACCTCGTGGACTGCAGCCTACCAGGCCTCTCCGTCCATGGGATTTTCCAGGCAAGAGTACTGGAGTGGGGTGCCACTGCCTTCTCCGTTTTTCTCCCTTAGACTCCTATTAAACTGACAGAAAAAGGATTTTTTTAAAAGGTGTAAGATCTACAAGAATAGGGATAACAGAAAAGGGCTGATGGTAACAAAATGTTGGGTGAGTTGGGAAGGATTGAGCATCCTCTATGAACTTCTTGGGAAAAGGGATGGGAGAAGTCAATATTTTGAGACCCTGAATATCTGAAAATGTCTTTATTTTACCCTCACAGTTGATTGATAGTTTGGGTGTGTATAGAATTCTAAGTTGAGGATCATTTTCATTGAGAATTTTGAAGGTATTATTTCACTGCTTTCTGTGTTCTAGTGTTGCTGTTGAGAGGATCAAGGCCATTAGAATTTCCAACTCTTTGTAGGTGACATTTTTTCTACTCTTTCTGGAAGCTTGTAGCATTGCTCTTAGTATGCTGAAACCCCACAGTGATTCAACTTCGTGTGGGTCTATTTTCTATATATAGTGGAGACCAATTATAAATTAATCAGTTTAAAGAGGTCAAAGTTGTTGACTCCGAGGAAAGCAAACGGGCTGGGGGTTGGGGGCCCTGTTCTTTTTATAACAAATCTTATAGAACGATTTGGCCATTTTTCTGCATGTATAGCTTTCATGTAAAAATAAAAACTCAAACTAAAGGAAAAGACAAAGAAGGAGCCTTTATGGGGAATAAAGCGGGCTTGGGTTTGAATCTTGAATTGTTAACTTAGTTAACAAAGTGTCTATGAATTACATGATATCTCTAAGTTTCAGGGGTTTTTGTCTTTATCATTTTTCTTTTAGTTAATTAATTTTTAAAAATGGAAGCATTGTTGATTTACAATGTTGTGTTAGCTTCTGGTGTACAGCAAAGTGATTTGGATATATGTATATATATATATATATAATATTTTATTTTCTTTTCTGTTATGATTTGTTACAGGATATTGAATATAGTTCCCTGAGCTGTACTGTAGGATTTTGTTGTTTATCTATCTTATATATAGCAGTTTGTATCTGCTAATCCCAAACTCCCAATTTATCTTGCCCCTACCCTTCCTCTTTGGTACCTATATGTTTGTTTTCTATGTCTGTGAGTGTTTCTGTTACATTTCATAAATATTTTATTCCACACATGAGGAATATCATATGACATTTACCTTTCTCTTTCCGACTTACTTCACTTCATTTGATAATCTCTAGGTATATCCTTATTGCAGCAAATGGCTTTATTTCATTCTTTTTTATGGCTGAGTAATATTCCACTGTACGCATATACCACATCTTCTTCCTCCATTTATCTGTTGATGGACATTTAAGTTATATCCACGTCTTGGCTATTATAAATAGTGCTGCTACGAACATTGGGGTGCCTATATCTTTTCAAGTTACAGTTTTCATCTTAATTTATGTACAAAAGTGAGATTGCTGGATCCTAACTCTATTTTTTAGTAAAAAAATCTCCCTCCCCCCTTTTAAAAAATTTTACCAACCCTTGGGTCAAGGGCTGACTTTCAATAGATCACAGTGAGGGAACTGCTCTGCTAGGTATGAAACCTGGACCCAGAAGCAGGTCGTCTAAGAATCCAGGTGCCCCACACATGTGCTGTGCATGACAGGCATTGTTTATTTTTTTTAAGAACTTCCACACTGTTCATCATACTGGCTGGACCAATTTATGTTCCCACCAACAGTGTAAGAGGCTTCCCTTTTCTCCACACCTTTTCCAGCATTTTAAACCTCAGTGTTAAAATTTCAAATGGAGGAAAGGTATTTCCACTTTGTTCAGATCACGTGGTTGTATGGCAGAGAAGATATTCATTAGAAGGTTTTGTAAGTTGTGAAGAATGAACAGGGAGAGTTAGCACCTCTGATAATACACCAGGAGCTGGGGTGACTGCTCACAGGGTGGCTGTGTTTCCAGCTGCCAGAGGACCTTGGTCAAATCGAGAGGTGTCATCTCCTGCAGCCCAGCTTTTCCCTCCCTCCTCTTGCTTCCCCGTTCTCTGCTAGTAGAGAAAGACCAGTTTGTTTTACGTGGTACTGTCAGTTCTCGCCTGTGCTGGGCCTTACTGTTATCTGTGGGGCTTCCCAGGTGGCTCAGTTGTAAAGAATCTGCCTGCCAGTGCAGGAGACGAGGGTTCAGTCCCTGGGTGGGGAAGATGCTCTGGAGGAGGGAATGGAAACCCACTCCAGTATTCGTACCTGTGAAATCCCATGGATGGAGGAGCCTGGCAGGCCACAGTCCATGGGGTCACAAGGGTCAGACACAACTGAACGACCGAGCACACCCTGTGATCTGTGATACTGAGTTACTTCCCCAGCCCTTGGTCAGGGGCTTCCCTCCCAGCGTGTGCCCCTCACGCCCTCATCCTCCAGCTTCCAAGTACACTCTTCCCAAGCCACTTTCTCCAGGGAAATGAACATAAAATTCAGGGAGCCTGCCACCAGGCTTTCTCAAAGCATAGAGGAACAAATTGAAGATGATAGCATCATAGTTTCTCTCTTAATTAAGATACTTGTGTATACATGAAGGAACATCAATTGTTTTCTTCTCAAAGCAGACTGGCTGGAGTGCCGAATTGAGAATGGTTCTGATGCTGAACTCAACAAAAAGCAGTGATGGTTAATTAATATTAATGGGCAATTAATGGGCAAGGGAGGGGACCTTGGTAGCAAGCCCACCACATACGTGTCATCCCTGATAAAAATTTTTTTTTCTTTTTTCATTAGGATATAACTTCATAAAGAGCACAATTTTAAGTGTACAATTTGGTATATTTTACAAACACACACACAACTATCACCTAGATAAAAATACAGAATATTTCTGGAAGCCCAGGGTCTCCATTATGCTCCTTTTCATCACTGTTCTCTCAAATGCAACCATTATTTTGATTTCTATCACTATAGATTACTTTCGCTTATGTTTTACTTCATATAAATTGAATTAAATGTTATGTATTTTCATATCTAGCTTCATTCACTCAGCATAATGCCTGTGTGATTCATTCACGTTGCTTGTGGTTTGTTCTTGCTCATTATTCCGTTATAATGATCCACCACAACGTATTTATCCATTCCTGTTGCTGAACATTTGAGTCATTTCCAAACTTGGGCTTTTATGAATGAGGCTGCTATAAATATTCTTGTACATGTTGTTTGGTGGGCTAAACCCCTCAGTTCTGCTAGGCACTGTTAGGGACTGAATGTTTGCGTGTGTGCACACTCAGCTGTGTCTGACTCTGGGACCCCATGGACTGTAGCTCTCCAGGCTCCTCCGTCCATGGGATTTTCCAGGCAAGAACACTGGAGTGGGTTGCCAATTCCTTCTCCAGGGGATCAGCAGAACCGACTTTGACTGCAGGAAGGAGGAGAGCTGCCTGGGTGCCCCTCCCCAGATGGCTGGGCTGGCTCTGTTTATCCACACTCTGGCCACTCTGGTGGGGAACAGCTTACTATTCCTGGATTTCTAAATTTTGTCTTTCCTCAAAGATTGAGGACCTGGGCTTCCCATCCCAGTTCATCTCTGTTTTACAAACATTCATTGAGTCTTTACTAAGTTCCAGGTGCTGGAGCGAGTGTCAGCCTGTAAACATGAGTGGTGTGGAAGCTGATGTGACAGGCAGGCAGACACATAGTCTCAACGTGCACACCATGGTGATGAGGCAAACAGAGGGCACTCTGCTCTGTCCCCACCAGCTCCTGACCCTGGGTGTCTTACCTCTCCTCTAGGGGCTCTATCTCCTTATCTGTAAAATCTGGGCATTGCAGTACTTGTTTCCGGAGAAGCAAAAACCTTATACTGTGCTTTGCTGGGGCACTATGTATCTGTCCCCACCGAGGGAAGCTGAGGACAGAGTGGCTGGGCTTCTAGACTTATTCACAGAGCTGGACCTGCTTGCCTGGGTGCAGATTTGCTCTCAGCCCCATGCAGATGGCGCCTGAATCCTCCCAGAGGGGCTCTGTCCCGCTGGCCCCAACCCCTAATTGTCCACAGACGTTGTTCTGAGGATCCAACAAAAACTCCGAGGCCCTCTTAGCAGACCCAGACGTTGGGTCCACATGGCCCCACCCTGCCCTCCGGGCGCCCTTGCCCTGCTCTCTCTCCTGGGAACCCCCCAGGCGCCCCATCTGCGACCAGCCAAGGGGAAGTCAGAAGGGGGCAAGTGTCTGTGAACAGACACCATCCCAGGATGCTAGGCTCCAGGCCGTTGCCCCAGCTAGCCCAGGCCAGTTGATGAATGTTCACTGAAGATGCTGAGAGACCCTCCAAGGAATCAAACTGGCTTGGCAGAAGCCCAAAGCAGCCTAACAGTTGCTTTAAAAAAATTCTTCCTGCCCTCCCTGAAAACTCCTCCCTGGTTCTTCGACTCAATTTCAATACTGTGCAGATTGTTACCAATTGCTATCGTTGACTGGGCTTTGCAGACACCAGCCCACCTTTCAGCCTGGGTCTGAGAATAAAGCTTTCCTGGATTTCCCACCTGGCTGGATACACTGGCAGCCAGCTCATTCCGATTCTGTCTGTGCCTAGGGATAACAGCACCTCCCTGCAGGTTGCCTGCAGATGATTCCTGTCTTGTAGAAAATCTATAGCGACAGTGCTGTCACCGTGGCGTGCAGTGAAGTGGTCACAGCTGTGACATCTGGAGTCAGACCGCGTGCATTCACGTCCAAGTCCCCTGTCCCTGTTGGTGGTCCATGGTGAGCAAGTTTCTCCAGGCAGTGGTCCTCGTTTGTGATCACTATTGTTTTCATCCTTGATCGAGCCCTTCCTGGGCAGCAGGAGACAAGGACCTTTGGGAGGAGAAGGTTTTTAAAGCCATATCTTCTCCCTTAACTGAGCCATCACTTATTTTTTGTTGTGGTAATTATACATATGGGCTTCCCTGGTGGCTCAGCTGGTAAAGAATCTGCCTGCAGTGCAGGAGACCTGGGTTCAATCCCTGGGATGGGAGGATCCCCTGGAGAAGGAAAAGGCTACCCACTCCAGTATTTTGGCCTGGAGAATTCCATGGGGTCACAAAGAGTCGGACACAACTGAGCCAATTTCACTTTCAATTATACATATATTTAAAAATGCCATTCACACCATTTAAAATTTTATTTTACAATTATTTTTTTCTTTTTTTTGCCATACCATGTGGGATCTTAGTTCTCTGACCAGGAATCGAAACTATGCCCCTTACAGTGGAAGTGTGGTGTCTTAATCACTGGACTACCAGGGAAGCCCCTTAACCATTGTTTAAAACATATGATTCAGTGGCATTAAATACAGTTACAGTGTTACACAACTGTCACCACTATTTCCAAAACTTCTATCACTCCAAATGGAAACTTTACTCAATAGGTAGTAACTTCCCCTCCCCTCTCCCTCTGGCCCCTGATAACCTCTAGTCTGCTCTCTGTTTCTATGAATTTGTATGTTCTAGATTTTTCATACAAATCATCACTTTTTTAAGCCCCCCTGCAGATCTATAGCAGCTCTGACAGTGCAGGAATGTAAAATGTATTATTTAGCACATTTATTTGCTCATAAAATCATTAGGTTTGGTATATTAAATTTAATGGTAATTGTATTCAGGCAATAATTACAGATTTAGTAACTACATTTTTATTTCTATAATAATGTTTAAATTTTTGGTTATAGCCTGTTTATTATAGAAAATATGGGAAATAGAGAAGAGTATAAAATAAGAGGCTAAAAATCACCTACAATTTCAATGATGTTATTATTTTGATGCTTTTTAAAAAATAGATTTACAATGAAATACATTCAATGTTTTTAGGCTATGAGCTGCTGAACTTAGGTTTTTGTTCAGTTTGAGAATGATTACTACCTTTGAGATTGGAAGACCCAGTGTATGGTCCACGAAGACAAGGAAAGCTTGAAGAATAGCTGGACTCTGTGTCAGTTACATTGCTAGGCAGACACAGAAAGCGTCATTTGCAGAAGGATCTGAAGAAAAAGAGAAGAAAAATTAATAATACAGTGTTTGTCAGAAGAAATAATCTCTAGACAGACCTTTCCCCTAACCTAAAACTCTTACCAGTTTTGGGTGTTTTTGAAATGAACACATTTTCCACATGCTAGGACAGCATAAGGCACTTTCATATGTACTTTCCATTCAATCTCACACCCTCTTTAGGAGGTCGATCTTATCCCTATTTTACAACACACCTCTGCTACCTTTGTGCTGTATGACCTTGGGGAAGTTACTGAACCTCTCTGTGCTTTGAACATACTCATTTGTAAAAATAACATCCACCTCATAGGCTTATTGGGAGAATTAAATGATTTGTGCAAAACTCTTGAAATAGTATAAGCCCTTAGAATTTACAGGCACAATGGAAATGTTAGCTGTCAGGATTATTCTTTACAGATGAAAACTTCAAGATACAAGGGAATTAATGAGCTCCCAGATGCCAGTTTTTGTCATTTTCTTGGACTTTGGAGGCCTGCAGCCTGGCTCCCATAGAGGGTTTCAGCCTGCCCTCCAGTCCCTCAGCAGCCTGCTCTCTCACACCCCGATTCAGTCTCATTGTTCCCCAAGGAATTCTCTCTCTAGCCAAATGTGCCTCTTCATTGCTTCCACTCTGACTGGAGGCCTGCCTTTTCTGTGCCTTTATTCTCAAGTTTCCTTCTCTCCAGAATGACCTCCCTACAATTCAGTAAAATATACTTATTCCCCCGAATCTCCCAAGTGCAGGGCCCTGAACAGGCAATAGGGAACAAGACAGCTGCAAACCTGTCGCTTCAGCTTAGAGGGGAAGAGAGATGGATAAACAAGTAATTACAAATAACGATTTCAAGCTCTGGGGGAGGCATGGTGAGCCAGGAGATCACACGACAGGCCAGGAGGCTGACTTAACCCCTAAGCGGGTCAGAGAAGGCTGCCCTGAGAAGATGCTGTTTAGGATGAGGATGATGGAAGGGGATCTGGCGTGGGGACCTTCACACACAGAGAGTGGGAGGAGCTTCTTCAACTGAGAGAAGCAGCGCCCCCACAGCCCCCAGCAAGGCTGAGCACTTCCTCTCTGGCAAGTTCAGGATACTTGTCGGAATCATGTAATTGTCTGTTTGCTTCTCTCTCTGCAGCACACTGGGAGTGCTTTTAGGGTACAGAGGATTGCTAAAAAATCTCTCACAAACTTCTGTTTCTGGCCAAGAAGGAGCAAAGGGCCAACTTTACCATCTTGTTTTAAACAACTAAAAAGCAAGAAAAAAAAAAAGATATGAAACAATCGTTTTTGGACATTGGACAACTGGTCATATGGGACGATGATTCCTTTAAGAGGGAAAACAAAGGTGGTGAGAACTGTAATTGCCTCCAGCTTGTAGCCCGGAGAGAGTTTCCAGGCCATAGAGCAAAAGGGGCACCCAGGCGGAATCTGGTGTGAAGCTGAGTTTCAGAGTCAAAGGTGAGAGTTTGGGAGGCTAAGGGGGCTAGCGGTCTCAGGGGAGAGAGGAGAGAAAATTGCTGCACACACACAGAGTGGCCAGGGATTTCCAAATAGTTCTTCCCTGTGGCGCCTCATCCCACCGCCAGAGCAGAATCATCACTGAAGCACCCACAGAGTTGGGAAGAGCGGGTGTTCACCTGAGCTTCATCTGCCAGAGTGGCTCTGGCTGCAATGGTGGCTTTTATAAAGGCCAGTAATCTTAGGAGTGTGCTCCAGGCTTTGTCACTGACAGCCTCAAATGGTCCAGCCTCCTTCAAACTTGAGTATACCGAGGGGGTTAGAGATTATAGCTAAAATATCCTGGGTTCTGCTTCCACAACCTTCCAGGGACTCCTGATTTCTCAGTCCCAGGGAGGGTGACAGGGTCAGGAGGAGAGTCTGGGATGGAGTATTGATGCTGGGTTCCACCCAGGTGTGGGTCTAGTGGAGCAAGCTGTGGCCTCGTCCATGGCTCACCCCTGCAACTCCTTTGTGAGGTTCAGCTGCTTCTCTTCTCTGGGCCGCCGACTGGTCAGTGCTGTTCGGATCTGATCACTTATGAATCCCTTTCCAGCTCTGACATCTTGTGACCGAGCTACTCTGACCACTGTCACAAGGCTCCTGCCCCGCCCCTCCCCTTCCACTCCCCCGTGACTATCTTTCTCTTTGATGTGTCTCATCCTGGCTAAAAGCGTGTGGAAACTGGAGAGGAGGGAGGCAGGCAGGCCTCAGACCCTTTGTTCCTGCCAGGCCCCCTTCCTTCAATGACTCCCCAGAGTTTTCAGGGCCAAGTTCAAACTCATTAACTCAGCACACTCGGCCTTAATTCTTAGATCACTGTCTCTGGAACCACCTGCGTCAGAATTGCACTTCTTCATGCTCCAGTTTACTAACAGTGAAGGTTCTGATTAAGGTCTTGGGTGGGTCCTAGGGGTAGGTATTTGTAATAAGCATCCCTGGGAATTAAAAAAAAAAATGTTTAGGTGGTAATAGAGGATGATGTCATACTACACAGGTAAACAAATCCAAACAGTGGAAAATGACAACAACATGTGCTCAAGTTGCCCCCGTCACCACTGAGTCCCCTCCTTGGAGGCCACTGTCACTGGTTCAAGGGACATTCCAAGCATACACTCATATAGGCATGTCTTGGGCACAGGGACAGGCCATGAGATTCTGAAAGCCCAATAAATCAGAGAGAGTGGCTGCACCAGACCTCTGTCAGTACTCCCCACCTGAACCCCCTGGCAGGTACCAGCCTAATGGAGCTTGCCACAGCTCAGCCACTGAGGATGCTGCTGCTGTCTGTGTGCCTTACCTCATGCAGTTCTCTTTGGGCAGAAAGTCTTCCTTCCTCTTCTGCTGTTCACCAATGTAGCTCAGCTGGTAAAGAATCTGCCTGCAAGGCAGGAGACCCTTTTTTGATTCTTGGGTCGGGAAGTTCCCCTGGAGAAGGGATAGGCTACTCACTCCAGTATTCTTGGGCTTCCCTGGTGGCTCAGGTGGTAAAGAATCTGCCCGCAATGTGGGAGACCTGGGTTCGATCCCTGGGTTTGGAAGATCCCCTGGAGATGGAAATGACAACCCATTCCAGTATGCTTGCCTGGAGAATCCCATGGACAGAGGAGCCTCGTGGGCTACAGTCCACGGGGTTGCAAAGAGTTGGACACGACTGAGGGACTAAGCATAGTACAACAATTCTTAAGATCCATATATATAGTTAATGCCTATTTATCCTTCAAGATTAGGCTCAATTGCCTCCTCTTCCAGGAAGTCTTCCAGCCTTACCCCAGGTCCCACACTCTAGCTTCTCTGCAATTCCACATTCCCTGAGTATGCCACCTATCACACTGAGTGGGGTTTTCTTTCTATTCTCCTGCTGGACTGTCAGATCCCTGAGGGTCAGGGCCATTTGTATTCCTTGTTGAATTGCTGACTTCCAGTACAATGCACATAGTACACACGTAGTCAATAGATGGTGTCTAATCAATGCCTAAGTAGCAGGCTTTCTGTCTTATTCTTGCCTTTTGCAGTTTGGAAATCCAAACCACAGTGAGCCTCATCCAGGCTCCCCACCTTCTTGTGCTTCAGAGAGGCTGGTGGTGCAGAAAGCCAGAAGGAGGCACTTTCTCCCAGTTACAGGCAGGAGGTAGCCCTCAAGTCCAGAGCATGTGAGGCTGAGGGGATGCCCAGGAGGCTCACACCGCTGGACTACAAAGACCCAGCCCCAAGCATCCCCTGGGGGCTTGCCCTGTTGGCGGCCAGTGGGCAGAGAGGGCCTTGGAGGAGCCTTTCTGGCAGGAGCAATGTGACATGCCTGCCTCCTCCCCAGCCGTGCAGAGGGAGCAGGTGGCCCGACTGTAGGGAGGGGGTAGGGAGATCGGACAGAGGGAGGAGCATGGGAGAGGAAGCTGAAAAAGCAAACGGGTGGGGTAGGGGGTGTGCGGCTGGCCAGGCGGTTGTTTAACGAGTAAATGTGCTGGGAACATTAATGAGCTGCGTTCATTCATGGTGAGCTGCTTCCAGAATTGGGGAGCCAGCCAGGTTCTGGGGTGGAGGAACTGGGGATAGGAGCCAAGCTGGGGAGCTGCCTTGCCACTGGGGCAGGGCCTCCCATGCTGGGCTGGCAGGGGGAGTCTTTGTCCTGGGTCTGAGGGGCCCTCTTTCCTTCTCCCCTTTAAAGGAAAGGCCAGGCCTTGCCAGGCAGTGACAATCTGGCTTAAGGCCTGCTAGGGATTCACTGTCCAGGCTGGTCTGAAAGCTTCTAAGGCTGTGGCTGACTCTCAGGAGCCACTGGCAGGGCTAATGCTGCAGGCTCCTGCCTGCTCCCACCCCTCTGCCTACCTCTCCACCCTGTCACTCCGACGCTCCCAGGGCATGTTGCCCGTTAATCAACACTCTCATCCTCCCCACATGGGTCCTGGCTTCTGAGGAGTCTTCTGAAGTCAGGGGCCCAGGGAGGCACCGCTGGAGCAGAAGGTTGGAGACCAGACGTCTGTGAAAGGCCTACTAAGTGCCAGGTGCTGGGTTAAGTGCCTAAGCGAGTAAATGAGGAAGCTGCAGGGGGGTGGGGGAAGAAGGGGGGTGCCTCTGTCCCAGGAGGGGTGTCAGAGGAGGAGCCACATGTGTAAACAGAGATCCAGCTGAGGGGATAAAACGGAGGAAGGAGGATTTCTCTCTGCCTGAGGCAGCGGGGGAGGTCTGAGAAGAGGAAAGGGGTTGAGGGCCTGTGGAGAAGGAGAAGGAATTTGTGAAGGAGAAGAGAGAAAAGGCCCTTGCAGACAGCAAGCTCTGGCCTGACTTGTGGGAAGGTTCTCTAAGATCATACCACACAGGGACCCTCGAGAAAGGGGGCTTTCCTGGTGGCTCAGAAGGTAAAGAATGTACCTGTAATGCAGGAGACCCAGGTTCGATCCCTGGATTGGGACGATCCCCTGGAGAAAGTAATGGCAACCCACTCCAGTATTCTTGCCTGGAGAATTCCATGGACAGAGGAGCCTGGCGGGCTCCTGGGTGGGGGGAGCCCGTGGGGTCATGAAGAGTTGGACACAACTGAGCAACTAACCCTTTCACTTTCACTACTTTCTCTAAGATCACACCACACAGGGACCCTGAGAAAATCCCTTCCCCCTGAACTGTCACCAAATTGGTGCTCCAGGACCCATGGCCCTAGTTAGAGGTCATGGGCAGGACTGTGTGAAAACCCAAAAGAACCGTCAACAGCCCATAAAATCAGTCACAGTAGTTGTGACACACTGGTCCCAGTTCTGTCTATGACAGTAGAGATACTGGACATTTTTCATCAAGATAGAAAAGAAAAAGAAACCCTTGAGCCTTGGTACACAGTGAGTGATGCGGTTGAATCTTGTGGAGTCCATCAGTGCACTCTAATAAACTGCACCCTGCTGTACCTGCCCCTGGCACCTCCTGGATCATTCACCTTTTCTTTCTGGTTTCTCTCAAGCAGAAACATGGGCAGCCAACTCCGGTGCAGCGAGGTGATTCTTGACCTGTTCAGCTGCTTCTTCTTCTTGGGCTCCAGGCAACCTTGAATCAGGGCCCCCAGCTCCCAGACAAGCTACTTCTGGGTTTTCTAGGGGGTATCAACAGCTCTCCTTGATTTGGGGGAGGTCCTTATCTTTTCTGAGCTGAGGTGGATTCTCTCTCCACTTGGATTTCCTGTTCACACCTGGGTCCACACTGGTCTTAACAGCGATCCTTCTATGACAGGATCATTTTCATCTGTCTTCACAATGGAGGAACCTGGTGTGAACCCACTAAGATATTTGCAGGATTTCCATCCCCTATGGATATTCTGAGAAGCCAGCATTGCCTAATGGGCAGAAATAACATCTTCCAGAGTCACTCTCATTCTGGGGGGAGTTAACTTCTGCACTCCCCTTGGAGAGGTGGGGTTGCTGCCATCTTGTAGAGAATGTGTTGAGGGAGGGGAGGAAACTTGCTTGGCCTTTGGCCTTTGTGCATTGCCACCCCCTGCCCGTGCACTGCCCCCCCACCCCCCGCCC
>SJYQ01050283.1:115751-144163 GCA_006410935.1 Redunca redunca
TCCGGTTATGTGCTTTTCGATTGATGGATGACTGCCGGGTGGGAGCGAGCGTGCGGGTGTGAGTGTGTGTGTGTATGTGTGTGTGCGCGGGGTGCGTGCGCGCGCGGGGCCTGCCCATTTTCCTCCTCGAAGCAGTCAGTTGGGAGCTGGAGGGAGGGAGGGAGACGCAGCCAGCGAGAAACGGAGAGGAGCCGAGCGCCCTCCGCCCAAGGCGCGCTCCCTCCGTCCGCGTACAGGCGCCGGCGCTTGGAGGAGCAAGGTGCCACCCAGCCCGCAAGGGCGCAGCGTACAAGCTCACGGTCTCTCGGTGGCTCTGCCCCGGGACTGCACCTGGAGGCCACCCCGGACGGGGATGGTGAGCGGCTGCCGCCGTCTGGCACGGAAGCGGGACGCGGTGAGGGCACCATGGCGCTGACATCCCCGAGGGGGCCCTCGGCGTTGCTCGTCCGGCCCGCGCTCTGGCTGCTGCTGTGGGCAGCCTCGTGGCGCCTGGGTGCCACGGGGTGCCCCGCCCTCTGCACCTGCGCTGGCACCACGGTGGATTGCCACGGCACCGGGCTGCGGGCCGTTCCCAAGAACATCCCGCGGAACACGGAGCGCCTGTGAGTATGGCCCCCATCCTTAGCCCGCGGGGAGCCCGGAGGTTGCCTTCCCACCCCGACGCAATTCAGGGCCAAAGATGGGGGCAGGACCGTGGGGGCCTGGGCTCTGCAGCGAATAAAGGAGTCAGTGCCTGCCAGGGGCCAGGAGCCAGGAGCGCTGCCGTTTCCCTTTCTTGGGATTCGAAGGGCCCTTGGGGGTCTGTCAGCTCCCATCCTCACACCTGCACCCTGCGCTCGGTATCGCAGGCCTTCCCACTGGGCCAGCACTTGGTTTCTGCAGGGCGCCTGTGAATTGGTGCCAGAAAGCCTAGCTGGCCCCAGGAGGGACGTGCCTCCTGCTCACCAGGCACCGTGGCTCCTTCTGGGCACATGGGGCTCGGTCTGTATTCTGAGTGGAAGGTGTGCCTTTGGGCTCTGAGGGGTTGCAGGTTGCTGATGGGCAGCAGGAGGGGATGGAGTTGAAGTTTCTAGTCCTCCTCCCCCAGCACCCACGTTGCTCCCCATTGTTTGCCCCAGAGCCTTTAGAATTTTTCCCTTGCAGGTGGGAGGCATGGTCCTCCACCACACATCCAGCCATCCCCAACCCAGACAGACAATGGACTTGAGGAACTGGGGTCTGAGGCTTGGGATATGTTATATTCAGCACCCAGAGAGAGGCAGATGTGACCTGGACCAGGAGTCCGTGAATAATGCTGAGAGGTCAGGAACTAGGAGTGGGAGACAAGAGGTTAAAGACATTGACCATGACAAGTCATAAAAAAACATTATTTCTCTTAGCCTGTTGTCTCCCACTTCTAAATTCTTGGGAAAACTGAGCCCTTTCTAGCCTGGCTAAGCTTTGTAGCATGTGAGTGGTTAGCATGTGTGTATGTGGTTAGCTTGCCTGTGTGTTTATAGACCTATATAATTTGTTTTCCCCAATTATCTTGCAGAATATGTGTGTGTGAATTCCTGGGATCTGTGGGGTCACCTAAGTCATTCGCACAAAGCTGAGAGAATCTCCATGTCCACGGGCTGTGTGTGTAGATTTTTGGTCTCATGCGGGGGCCTTTGTGCTGCTTGTAGAGGTGGCTGCCTCGGGAGATTTTTGAACTGGACTTGGGAGGAGGCTGCCAGCCCCTTTGAAACCCGCCTTCTCCCTCTCACACTCCTGGGCCCCTGCAGAGGCTCTTGAGAACTTTTGAGCGTATTTTCATGACTCCCACCTGGTCAGAGGCAGAAATCTGACCCTGGGGAGAACGGTCTCCTGGATCAAACTCTGTACCAAGGTCAGCAATGAGCACGTTGGCTGAGACTGAAAAATTCCCGTGGAGGGTTCAGAGAATTTGCAATCTAGATGCAATCTAGACGGGAATCGAGGCAAGAGTGTGTGTGTGTGTGTGTGTGTGTGTTGTGATGCTGGGGAAAGATGCTGCATCAGCAGAGGCTAGAACAAACTGACACTCCTTGGGGATCCTGTGTGGTCCTGGAGAGGAACAGGTCAGAAATCTGTCTAGAGGATCCCCAAGGCTGCAGGGTCACCCTCCACACCTGTTCCCTCTGGACCTCCTCTCTGTTCCTTTGCCTTGTCCTTCGGGCATTTCTCCTGTAGCTGTTACCCTGGTAGCAGCCTAGGTCTGAGAATTTTAGCTCCTCTCCTTTGCTTTTGGGTCTGAGTCTTGAAGTCATCTCCTTTCTTGCTCTCTCTCTACCTTTAGATTTGAGGACAAGGTCTGTTTTAACTTTTATGAACTCTTGAATTCTTGCAAATCAGAATGAGATGTAAGTGAAATTTCCTGGTGTAAAGTCAGTCATTTGCTGTGTGACCTTGGGCAAATTACTTAACTTCTCTGAGCCATTGTTGTTTTCTATTAGGAAAAGGAGGCTGTTGATACATAAGGTCTCTGGTTCTTGTGAGGACTGAAGATAATGTGTGGGAAGTGCTTAGTACATTGTGAGGCCTGCTAAATGAGCGCCATCTTCATTATGATAGGATTAGGAGAAGAGTCTTGTTACTGAAGTCAGCAAATATTTAGGGAGCCAGTAGCTGCCCTGGGTGTTGAGGCTCCAGCTGGGAGTGAGCAAGCCCTTGCTCTCAAGGAATGTACCATGGAGAGGATGGGGCAGGGGACACGGAACTGTAAACTCTGGCAGCAGAGTGGGGTCATGGGGGAAGCTTTGGGATTAGAAGGCCTTTTCTCAGGTGAAGGAGGTTCTCAGAGAATAGACTGTTTTATGAGGGTACCTTGGGACCCATCAGTGATTGGGTCAGATTTTGCCAAGGGGAGGGGCAGGTGGCCCGGACAGGGAATGCATGAGCGAAAGGGCTACAAATGTGAGTGTGCCTGGCCTGCTGGGCAAATGGACCAGTTTGCTCCGGGGCTGAAACATGCCGCTTCCAGGGGGATGTGATGGGACTTGAGGTTGGGAAGGGTCAGGAAGGCCTATCTCTGTCTGGATTTTTTCTTTGGAGACTTCAGGGTTGGGACCCAGGAGTGAGTTGTCAGGTCTGAACCTTGCTATGTGCATGACTTCTCAGAGTGGGAAAGGCTGTGAAAGCCGAGGGAGTCTGTGTTTTCAACAGACAGGCCACGGAAGAGCCATTTGAAGAGGAAAAGCACGTCCTGAAAAGAGGCCTTGGGCAGACTCAAAATAACTGTGGCAAATGCTCTGTCTAATCAATATGGGTGTCATGCTGTATCAGAGCCCGAAACAGCGGCTTCTTCCGAGGCTGTGAAATTTTTATAGACCGCAGCTGTGCATTCGTTTGTCTTTTGTCCTCCGGGCAGTTTCTCTCGCAGCCTGTGCAGCCCAGCAACTTTATGATCATGTATTCCATACCTCAGGGTCCAGCCCGTCTTCTCATGTGGGAAGAAATTGTCATTGGTTTGCTGCAGGGACTTCTGGGAAGAGGCTGATCAGGCTCCACAGCTGTTGAGGAAAGGGGTTCACCCAGAGGGTCTGTGGGCTGGTAGGGCTGGTGGGGAAGGGATGCTGAATAATTCACTGCAGAGGAAGGATTGAAATCCAGGGCAAGGTTGGGGGTGTGGTGGAGGAGGCCTGGGAGCTCGTCTCTTTGTAGGGCCCAGACTCAGGGGACCCCGTCATGGCCAATATTGTATTTTCTTCCACTCAAGGACCTTGGCTTTCAGTTGGGTTTTTTTTTTTTTTTGATTAAAAAATCTTTTGGACTAGGGTGTTTCAGACAGCGTGCAGTGTGCATGGACCCCACTTCTCCCCTCGACCCTGGACACTTGTATTCCAGGCTTGCCTCTGATGTTCCTTGTGGGTGTAGGATGCAGAGAGGAGAGAGGCTTGAGGATGGTGAGAGGGCCCTGGGAAGGCCTGCTGACTTCTGTTTTCCTCCAGGTCCAGCACTTTTCCCTGCTCTTTGGGCCCTGGGGATCTATGTTCCTGCCTCCTCGCTAAGTTCCCTTGCCTCCTAGCCAGTCCATCCTCTGCCCTAGCTCCCTGCTAGTTGCCAAGGCCTGGGAGGCCCTTGCCTTCTCCCAGTTTAGCCGCCTGTGTCTGGAGCCTCCTTCAATGGGGGTGGGTGGTTGTGACCAAGGAAGACTGCCCAGAGCACCCTCAGGCTTATTGTCTGGGAGCCCATTTGGAATTCCAAATAGTGATTGGGTGGTGGCTGCAGTGAGAGGGCTCAGAGGGCCAGACAGGAGCCATCTCTGCCTCCAGGGCCTGGGCAGGACTCTGGTCTCCTGCACTGGAGAGCCACAGGGATGTCGGCTTCTGGTGAGGCTCGCGTCTCCAGTAGCAGGTGTGCTGGGCTTATTGCTGGGCTCCGAGTGACTGGTGGTGCTGCCCGGTGTTGCCACTCCATCGGACCCGAGACTCACTTTCCCCATCTGTAGAAGGGGGTGATGGCTGTGGGTTGATGGTGAGGATTAAGTGAGAGCATGCATGTAGAGGACCTGGAGTCTCACTTGGCACATGTTGGGTGTCTTGCCGTCCTTCTGCCTCTGGGGAGAGTGACACCTGCTAGCTCTGGGTTTTTACCAGACTTCTCTTACTCTACGTGTGTGAAAATGCTTTGTAATTCAAACATTAGGCGAGGTGATTGTTATTTTTATTACTGGAGAAGCTCAGGCTGAAGGCTTGAGGGCTTAGGTGGAGCAGGAGAGAGTGTAGGAGGAGACAAACATTTGAGTGTTGGCCAGGCTGCACGCTGGATTCTGGCTCTCAGAGTGCTCCTTCCCTGGGCCACCCCACGTCCCTGTGGATCTGGGGCGCAGGTCAGTGTTCTGCAGGGCCTCTCTGCAGGGTGGACAGCGCTGAGGCCAGATTGCTTAGCTGTTTAGCCCCTCTCTGCCATTCAGCAGCTGTGGGGACCGTGGGCAGGTTATGGGGTTTAATTCACTCACTCAACAGATAGCTGTCTCTTGAGTGTCTGCATGGTGCCGAATGAATAGTCCCGGCTGGAAATTGAAACCACCCCTTTCTCTCCGAATTTAGTCCAGCAGGGGAGATGGAGATGAATGACACAATATGAGAAGAATCACGTAATCGCAAACTGGGATAAGTGTGACTTCTGAGACTCCCGTTTCCTTGCTCATAAGATGGGGGTGATGACAGGACCTGCTTCAGAGGGTGGTCCCGAGGGTTGAATGTGGTGATGCTGGGGGAAGCACTTTGCACTGGGCCTGGCAGATAGCAAGTGCCCAATAAACGGTAGTGGTATTATTGTTATTAGGGTGACAGAGAATTGCAGGGCCGTGAAAGGAACTCAGGCACCACTCAGTGCTGGATCCCAGCACAGCCCTACCCTCTCCTCTCGTCAGGCATCCTCCGGGGGCTCTGGATCCCCAGGGAACACTGATGGACATGGAGACCGGGCTGCCCCTTCTGTGGTGTCCCCTCTTTGAGGCAGGAGGCTGGCTGTGGTGGCCCAGGCTGCCCGAGGCTGCCAGCAGGAGTGGCCGTGCTCTTTGGGGGCTGGCTGACGGGCAGCAGGCGGGGACAGGCAGCCCCCACATTATTGGGAGCAGACGGGAGCTTGGCGGAGTTGCCGCCTCCAGTTCTGTGCCGGCATTAGCAGCTCGGCAGGGCTCTTGCTTAATGGGATTTTCTTCCCAAATGCTGTAATTATCGCCATACAAATACTTATTACCCAGAGCAGATGACGGCCGGGCTTTGGGCAGTAGCCAGGGAGCTGGGATGTGCTTGGGGTGGAGAATTGGCTCCTCTTTTTGAGCTCGAGACCCCCTCCTCTTCTTTCTGGATCCCAGCCTGCGGCGGACAAACAGCTGTTGGGCACCTGCCGTGTGCAGTGTCTGGAGTGGTCCAGGGTACGGACTCGCTCCTCTGGGAGCTTACAGCCTGGAGACTGGAGAAAGGTCTGTCTGTGAAAGAACAGATGTGTAAAGATGCTCATAGGGATGCAGGACGCAGAGCACAGCGGGCAACCAGGGCAGCCTTGGGTGTGAGAATGGTCTGGTTTGAATTTTGGCTTTGTCAGCTACCACTTGAGAAAACTCAGCTGGTTCACGAGTGACTCAATTTTCTCATCTGTAAAATGGGAGCATTTACCTTGTAGGGCTGTGACTTCAGATGAAATAGTGCACGTAAGATGGTTAGAATGATGTTGGCATGTAGAAAGTACTCCATGGATGTTAGAGATGAGGAGATGGAAGTGAGACATAGAAGAGGAGATGAAGCCCTGCGGGAGGTGGGATTTGAACTGGGCCTTGAAGGTTGGGCAGGAATTAGGTGGGCGAGTGGTAAAGCCAGGCAAGGGAGTCTGAGAGCATCCAGAGGTGAGTGCCGTACGTTTGGGAAGGAGAGTGAAGAGCAGACCCAGCTGATGGGGTGAGTTCTGAGAGGAGAGACTGAAGTAACAGGTGGGCACAGGCCATGGGAATGGGGAGCCATTGGACGGTATTATTATTATTATTTTTACTATTCAGTGATGTTTAATAAACCTACAGAGTTGTGCACATATCACCATGGCCCAATTTTAAAATATTTCCATCACCCAAAAAGATTCCTTGGTTCATTGTAATTTTTTATTTTGTTATAATTTCAAACACCAAGGAGCTGCAACAAAAGAATATCCCTTATCCAGACTCAGTTGTTTGTATTTTGCCCACTTTGCTTTATCATATGTTACACACACAGACACACACACACACATACTTTGTTTTCCCTGAACCATTTAAGAGTAGATTGCAGGCGTAACTTTTTTCCTCTAAATATTTCAGTGTGTATTTTTCTAAGGACAGTAAGGCTATGAAAATCAGAAAAGTTAACATTGGTACAATATTATAATCTACTCTGTGGTTCATGTTAGAATTTCATCAGTTGTACTAATAAAAGTCTTTTGTAGCTTTTCCTTTTGTCCAGGTTCAGAATCCTGTCCAGGATCACACAGGGCATCTGCTTATCATGGTTCTTTAGTCTCTTTTAATTCAGACCAGTTCCTTAGCCTTTCTTTTTTTCGACCTTGACATTTTGGAAGAATACTGGCCAGTTATTTTGTAGAATGCCCCTCAGTTTGGCTTCATCTGCTCTGTTCTCATGATTGCATTCAGGTTACACATTTTTGCCCGGAATGCTAAATAAGCAATGTTGTGCCCTTCTCAGTGGGTGATGTCAGAAGATACATGATGTCAATTTGTCCCAATATTGGTGATTTTAGCTTTAGATTACTTGATAATTCTGTGTCTTCTTGGCTTCTCTGCTCAAAAGTTACTCTTTCTCTCTTGTTATTAATAATTAATTTGCCAGCAGATACTTATACATGTAAATACCCTGCTCATCAAACTTTCATTCGCTAGTTTTAGTACCACTGATGAGAAATTTCTGACTCCATCATTTTTTCTCTGTGTATTACCTGGCATTCTACTGTAAGGAAGAACTTAAACTTCTCCATCTGTTTGTTATTTATTTATAATAGTATGGACTGCAGATTATTATTTTATTCTTTGGGTTATAATTTGTAATAATTTTGTACATTATTTTGATGTTCAGCTGCTACTGCTGCTGCTAAGTCACTTTGACTCTGTGCGACCCCACAGACAGCAGTCCACCAGCTGGTTATGGTGACTGCGATTTCTGACAGCGGATTTTCTATCACTGCTGTTTGTTTTTATTCTTTTAAAAAACACTTTTATTTTTAAAACAATCTTAGGGGCTTTCCTTGTGGTCCAGTGCTTAAGGTTCTGTGCTCTCAATGCAGGGAGCCTGGGTTCGATCCCTGGTCAGGGAACTAGACCCGAGCGCTGCAACTAAAGAGCCTGCCTGCCACAGCTAAGACCTGGCACATCCAAATAATAAAATAAAACAAAACAAAAGAAGAAAACAAAGCAACTTTAGACTGTTAGAAAATTTGCAAAAATAGTAGAGAGAATTCCCATACACCCTTTATCCAGCTTCCTGTGTTAACATCTTTCTTAATCATAATTCCCTGATCAAGACCAAGAAATTGACATTGGTACACTGCAGTTAGCTCAGGTATGGGCTTTATTTGCATTCCGTTAGTTTCCCCACCATTGTCTTTTTCTATTACAGGATCAATCCAGGATCCCACATGGCATCTAATTGTCATTTCTCCTTAGCCTCCTTCAACCTGTGATAATTCCTAAGTCTTTCATTATTCTTTATGATCTTGACACTTATATAAAATAACTAGTTATTTATTTTGTAGACTGCTCTTCAGTTTGTGTTTGGTGTTTTGTTTTGTCAAGAATGCTACCTAGGTGATGTAGTCTTCCCAGAGCATCCTATCAGAGGTGGGTGACTTCGATCTGTGTCATTGCTGGTGATGTTGATCTTGATCTTTTGGTTAAGATGGTGTCTGCCAGGTTTAACCACTATAATCTTATTTTTATATTTGCAATTATTAAATACTTGGAAGGAGATACTTTGAGAGTATGTAATATCCTTTTTGTCCTCAAATTCTCACCTACTAATTTTAGCATCCATTAATGGATGTTGCCTACAACCATTACTATCCAATTTTTCTTTTCTATTTCCCTCATTCCTTCTACATTTATTAATTGTAATTCTTCTGTAGGGAAGAAAAATCTTATTTCTTTTTAAGAAGGTGGTTTTCTTGATGGGTGCCTTGGGTTTTGAGTTTCCTGAGGGCAGGGACTGTGTCTCATGTATCTTTGTATTTCCATCTCCTAGTGCATCGCATTTGTTAAAAAAAAAATGTGTTTAATGAATTTTTTTTAAAACCTGTGGTAGGATATTTCATGATCCTGATCTTTACTTTAGGAAATGTGGTCACTGTGGTAGGCTGAATAATGATCCTCTAAGATGTCCACATTCTAATCACCGGAACCTATGAATATGTTACCTTACTGGGCCAAAGGAACTGGGCAGATGTGATTAAGTTGAAGATCTTGAGATAAGAGATGATTTTAGGTTATTTGGGAGGGCTCAACAAAATCATGGACTTCCCAGGTGGCACAGAGGTTAAGAATCTGCCTGCCCATGCTGGAGACAAAAGAGATGTGCGTTTGATCCCTGGGTTGGGAAGATCCCATGGAAGAGGAAATGGCAACCCACTCCAGTATTCTTACCTGGAGAATCCTATGGACAGAGGAGCTTGGAGGGCTGCAGTACACAGGGTCACAAAGGGTCAGACACGACTGAGCAACTGAGCACGCATGCGGCAAAATCACAAGTGTTCCTAAAGAGAGGCAGGAGGGCCAGAGTCAGTAGTGGGAGAAAGGTGACGATGGAAGCTAGCGGTTGGACTGATGTGAAGAAGGGGCCACGAGCCTAAGAATACAGGCGGCCTCTAGATGGAAAAGGAAAGGGGGTCGATTCTCCCCTAAAGCCTCCAGAAAGGATTGCAGCCCTGGGAGCATCTTGGCTTTAACCCAGCGAGACTGATTTTGGATTTCTAATCCCCAGAACTGTAAGATAGTACATTTGTCTTGTGTTTAAGTGGACTTCCCTGGTGGCTCAGACGGTAAAGCGTCTGCCTACAATGCAGTAGACCTGGGTTCAATCCCTGGGTCGGGAAGATCTCCTGGAGAAGGAAATGGCAACCCACTCCAGTATTCTTGCCTGGAAAATCCTGTGGATGGAGAAGCCTGGTAGGCTACAATCCATGGGGTCGCAAAGAGTCGGCCACGACTGAGCGACTTCACTTTGCTACAGCAGCAGGCATCTACTATAGTCCTTAAAGGGTCTGGAGGGCACCGTAGAGGCCAGGGAATGAGAGGAGGCAGACCGGGGCTGAGGCTGAGAGTGCAGAAAGAGCAAACGGGACCATCATGAGTGACCCCATGACCCAAGCCTGGGAGAATGATCTCGCAGAGTAAAGTTGGGGAAGGTGACTGATCCCTGAGGAGAAGCCATGAAATTGGCTTCTCTTCTTTTGTTGGAATTGCCAATAAAAACTATGTGAAAAAAATAACCCTAGAGGTAGGAACAGGGGAAGGTGTCTCTGTTGAGTGTTCAGACTGGAGAGACAGTTGGGAGGGTCTCCTGGGGAAGTGGTGGAATCCTTGAGGGCAGTGGGACAGAGACGTCAGCGGAAAAAAGAATCTCCTGGGAAGCTGGTGTAAATGCACATTCCCAGGACTGTCCCGGAGGTGTTGAGTCAGCAGGTCTTAAAGGCAAAGGCCCTTTTGGTGATTCGGCTGTGGGAGCAGCGGTGAAACACTAATGGGGTTTCCTGGAAAAGAAAGTGTGTCCGCTGAAGGCAGGAGGTCTGCCCAAAGGGCAGCGGGAAGGGAGAGCCACCAGGGAGGGGCTGGGGAGGAGCAAGAAGAGCTTGCATTCTGGACTTAATGCAGGGGTCCTGACTCGACGCTTGAGATTCCCACCTGGGCGGCGCAGTTACTGCCAAAGCTGAAGAAGGCGTTTGGAGATGCGGCGGGGGAGAGGGTTAACCATATGGAGAGCAGCCAGTCTGTCTGAGGACGAGGACCGAGGAACGCTCTGGGGCTGGGACTGGGGGTCACTGGCAAAGCTGGGCAGAACGGTTTCCCGGGAGAAGTGGAAGGCGGAAGCAGATGGTGGGGAGCGAGTAGGTGGTGAGGCAGTCTGCGGGAGGAGAGAACAAGCACCGGCGCTCCGCAGAAAGCCTCTCAGAGATGTTTGCAGAGAGGCTGGTGGATGGGAGTCCGGTTGCGGGGAGAGGGAGCCGGAGGCGACTGTGGAAAGGAGGCCGAGCCCTGGGGAGAGGGGGCGGGATGGACCTATGCCAGGCCAAAGAGCAGCGGTGGAGGGCATCAGGGAGGGCGTTGTGATGGTGCTGGTGGTCACCGTCCACAGCCCTTACTTTGTGCGCAGGCTCCGACCCAGATGCTTTACTCAGCATCCACTTTCACCCCTCGTAACCGTTCCGGGAGGAAGGCATTACAATCTTCCCTCAGTATCCCGAGGGACTGGTTCCAGCACATACACCCACCCACCACCACCAAGGTTCCAAAACCCCCCACGCTCAAGCCCCTTGTGTAAAATGGTGTACTATCTGCATATCACCTACTCACATCCTCTCCTGTACTTTAAATCATCTCTAGGTTACTTATCATACCTAATATGAGATAAATACTATATAAATAGTTGTAAATACAATGTAAATGACATTGCTTTTTGGAACTTTCTGGAATTTTTTTTGGAATACTTTTGATCTGTGGTTGGTTGATTTTGTGGAGTTGGAACCCCTAGAAAAGGGGGATGAAAGCAGGCTGTACTTAACCACTGCTTCCTAGATGAGAAGGTTCAGAGAGGTGGAGCCATCTGTCCTGGGTCAAACAGCCAGCTGATAAGTGGTGCTCTGAGACTCGAGGCTCTGAGATGTGTTCGTATTTAATGTTTTTGAACTTTATTTTTTTGGTTGGGTTGGGTCTTCATTGCCGGGTGCAGGCTTTCTCTAGCTGTGGCGAGTGGGGATTACTCTTGGTTGTGGTGTGTGAGCTTCTCATTGTGGTGGCTGCTTTTGTTGCGGAGCCCTGGCTCTAGGTCCACGCGCTTCAGCTGTTGCAGCTCTTGGGCTCAGTAGCTGTGGCACATGGGCTTGGTTATTCCACTGCATGTGGAATCTTCCTGGATCAGACTTTGACCCTGTGTCTCCTGCTCTGGCATCGGATTCTTATCCACTGTGCCATCAGGGAAACCCTGTGTTTAATTTTTAAATTGGACAATCCATCTTGATAAAGCCTGGCTTTATTCATTCATTCATCAGACATTCATTTAGCACCTACAAAACCTCTGCCAGGGCTTAGCGCTAGGGCATAAAGGGGCCAAGACTGATTCCTGCCTGCATGTGTTTACTGGCTGGAGCCAAGTTGCAGGCTGGCATAGGGAGGGGTGTCCAGCTTAGGGGCTGGAGAATGCCGGCAGTTGGTGCTGCAGGTGAAGGTCAGGGTCAGGGAGTTAGCTGGTGGGTACCCTCTCAGGGGCCTGGGGTGGGCAGTGAGTGGAGAGGGGGCTTGTAGGTGCTGGATGTGGAGGCTTGGTGGCTGGAAGTGGGGCCTGGCTCTAGGGTTGTGGTTTCGGGGCAGGCCACAGACCTGAGAATGGCATTGGCAAGAAGAAAACTGGACCTCAATAGTGAAGGAACTGGGGTGCACTTTGGGCCTCAGAACAGAATACACCATGGAGGTGGGATTAATTGCTGAGCCCTGATCACCTCCTACCCATTAGGGTAGCTACTGTAAAAAACCAGGAAATGACTAGTGGCAGAGAGGATGCGGAGAAACTGAAACCCTTTTGAGTTGTTTCTGGGAATTTAAAACAGGGCAATTGCTGTGGATAACAGTATGATGATTCCTCAAGAAGTTAAACATAGAATTACCATACAATCCAGCAAGTTCGTGTCTGGGTATGTACCCAAAAGAATTGAGAGCAGGGTCTCAAAGATATTTGTACACCCATGTTCATAGCTGGATTATTCACAATAGGGTGGAAGCAACCCAAGTGTCCACTGATGGATGAATAGATAAACAAAACCTGTAGACATGCAATGGAATATTATTCAGCCTTAAAAAGGAAGGAAATTCTGACATATGCTATGCCATGGATGAGCCCTGAGGACATTGTGAAATAAGCCAAGTCTCCTTATCTGAGATACCCAGAGTAGTCAAATTCTCAGACAAAAGTGGTTGTCAGGAGTAGGGAGTTCGTGTTTAACAGGTGTAGAGTTTCAGTGTCACTGAATGAAAAAGTTCTGGAGGTCTGTCGTACAACAGTGCAAATGTACTTAACATTACTGAACTGTGCACTTAAAAATGGTTAAATGACAAACCTTGTTATATGTATTTTATAGCAATTAAAGTTTAAAAAAAAAACCCAAAACCCGGACCCTGGAGTTAGACATGCTAGGGTTCAAAGTCTTACGTTCTCAACCTACTTACCAGCTGGCTGATCTTGAGCTGTTACTTAAATGCTTTATGTCACAGCCGGGTGCTATTATGAGGCTTAAATGAGGCCCTTGCTTGTGACAGCATAGATATCACCAGTCCTCAAGCCAAGGAAACAAGGTGGGAGTCCAGGAGTCTGGGCAGACCAGGGTGTATAGCAGATCAGCTCCGGTGCAGGGCCCCTGACTTCTCATCTCTGGGGTTTCTTGATTCGTCACACGGTGGAGGGCGGCCCCAGTCCTGGAGTTAGCGCCAGGCCCGTGGGCTCCACTGAGGGGGTGGAGGAGCCTCTGGGTCATGATCCACTGAGGCTTGAGGACTATGGGGAAGGCTGGGAGCTGATGGGAGTATGTGCCAGGCCTCAGCTGCGATGTGTGGGCCGCAGCCAGGCTCCTTGGGCAGGATTGTTCTTCTGGCTTCTACTTAGTGAACACCTACTGTGTGCCAAGCACCCTCAGAGGTGATGGCTTACGGATGTGGCCTCTGCCTCTCATAGCCTGTCAGAGGAGGCTCCTGTCAGGGAGGTCCAAAGGACCTCATATTAAACACATGTCTAGATCTGGAGGAGAAGTTAAGTGAGTGTCTTTGAGGAGGTGGTGGAGAGGAAGGGACATTTGAATTGAGGCCTGTAGGACATGAGGGCTGAGCTAGCTGTGGGTGTTGGTGGGGAGGAGGAGAGCAAAGGCCCTGAGACAGAAGGGATGGTTGTTGAAAGTGGAGGAGCAGGGTGGCTGAAGCCAGGGGGCTGGTATTTTTCTAACAAGTGGACTGAGGAAAAATCAGCCTTTTAACCTGTGGGCTGTGGAACGGTTGTCGGTGAAACAGCAGTGTTCTCTGTGTGTAAAGCTTTCCTTGGTGGATGCCCATTTGGGGAGAGTATTTCATAATTAGTGTCAGTTTTCTTTTTCTTTTTTTTGAGTCAAGCCGTTGAGAAACATGGAAAACCCACCCAACCCAATGCTACTGGGATATGTCAGTTTTAATGCAAATTTATTCTTGGATTCAAGAAATACCTACTGAGACATTTCTCAGGTATCAGGTCATGTACTGTGTTAGACCCTGGAGATAATAATGAGGAAAAACTGACCGCCTGTGTCCTCAGGGAGCTTATACCCTCATGGCGGGGGGGTAGAGACATCAGTCAAGGAACCCCCCGAATCCATGTAATGCATGTACTGTGTTAGGCCCTGGAGATAATAATGAGGAAAAACTGACCGCCTGTGTCCTCAGGGAGCTTATACTCTCATGGTGGGCGGATAGAGACATCAGTCAAGGAACCCCTCAAATCCATGTAAAATTGCCCCTGATGGGGGCTGCAGAGCAGAGGGAGTGCCCTGTGGGCATGTGTGGGGAGGCTGGACCAACTGGGAGGATTTAGTTAGTCAAAGAGGAAGGAGGGAGTGTGTAGGCAGAGGGAACAACAAATTCAAAGGCCCTGCCATCCGAGGGCACCAATCGGAATAGGGAACATGGGGGCAGCCACATGGGAGCTTGAAGTCCATGTTAAGGAGATTTTGTCTTGATTCCAAGAGCAATGGGGGTTCATTGAAGGGCTTAAGTGGGGAGTGACATGATCAGATTTGCATCTTGAAAAGATCACTCTGGCTGTGGCCTGGAGAACAGATTGGAAGGGAGCCAGAGGGAATGAGGGGAGCCTGCTTGTGTGACCCTGGGCGCTCCATGCAGCCCATCCACCCGCAGGTGGGGGGTGGGGGTCCCCTCCGCTGCTGTGGGGGCAGCAGCTGGGCAGGGAAGTTCTTCCTTCCCTGGGTTCTCCCATTTGACTATACAGACCCTCAGGGCTATGGATTTGCCCAGGGTAGAATTTCAAAGGAACTAAGGAATACAGTCCCCCAGCCTCAAGGCTTGTCTCATTCACAGAGTGTGTGTGTTCAGATTTTGGAGACCTGGCAGGAAGGGAACTTAGAGGGCGCTGAGCCTCCCCATCACCACTGTAGATTTTGGCCCTTGGTGGGGGAACCAGAGCCAGGAGTGGCTGTCCCCACCCCCAACCCCCATCCTCGGCGCCATGAGAAATGCTTGTGAAGTTCGAGGAGCCCCCAGAACACCCCAAGAGGGGCCCAGGGTGTTTATTCCTGCAGCTTTAGGAAATCCAAGGGTTTCTTTTGGTTTATCACAAACACCCAGACGCTGGGGATCAGATTCTTGTTTCCTGAGAGGATTCAAGAAATCCTGGTGTGTTTTTGTTTTTTCCTCGGTAATTTTACTTTAGAGGATTTTCTCCAAAATCTTTTACCACCGAGGTTTTCCTTTCAGGTTGAGACCACACAGGAACAGATGGGAATCAGGGCCATTTGCCACTGGAGTGCCTTTCTTCCTGGTGAGAAGGATCGGGGAGGAGGATGGATGCAGACTCATTGCTTTTGGAAGAGGGAGGACCATCTCAGGGCATCTGCAGCATCTGGGGGTCTGCAGGGCAGGAGCAGCTGGCTCTTCCCTGCTCAGCGTGGTCCAGCTAGGCCAGCGCCAGCCTTCTGGTGGGGCTATGGTCCTTGTGGGAAACAAAACAACACCTACAGTAGTAGTAAGAGTCATCACATCAGGCAATATTGATGGAGAGACCATTTATGTACGCCGGGCACTGCTCTTGGCGCTTTAGAAGTAGTCAAGTCATTCATTTAAACCTCACCACATCTCTAAGAGGTGGGTGTTATCATTGCCTTCATTTTACAAATGGGGAACCTGAGGCACAGAGAAGCTGAACTTTGTGCCCAGGGTCACACAGCTAGCAACGGTAGAGCAGGAATTTGAAGCCGGATAATCTGGCTTTGAAGCCCGAGCTCTTAGCCACCTGACAGTGTTGCTTGGGTAGAGCCCCATGATCTTATCATAGGGCCCCAAGATGTCCTATCTAAGTTGTTCTCAGCTCTGTCCAAGGCACGGTTGCTCAAGGTGAGGGGTGGGATAGACAGAATCCAGCAACGCAAGACCTTGTGATGAAGGGGAAAGAGCTGGACGTGCAGTGACCTGGGTGTGGTTTGGTCCCAGCCCCACTGCTTATGAGCTGCGTGGCACAGGGGAAATTTCATCACCAATTTCTGCCTCAGTTTCCTCATCAGCAAGATGGAGAAAACATGATTCATCTCGTAGGTGAGATGAAATGAAGTATGCTTAGAGGTGGCTCAGACCTGCATGCAGAGGTGCCCAGTAGAGAGAAGTGCCAGATGTGGGCTCTGGTGGCAAGAACCTTGGGGAGCCCAGGGTAACTCTGCGTCCTAATTTCTTCCTGAGAAGCGAGGCTGGGAATTGCCCCCAGAGGGCCCACCCCATTTGGCTGCTCTGGATGCAAAGGTCTGAAGGTCACACTAGTTTCTCCATTTTTTCCCAGGCGGCTTGCTGGGGAGGGGTCTCCATGGCAACACTCAAGGACCACCTGTTATAGGAATCAGGCACTGGCGAAAAATGACCTCCTTGCCTCATTGCAGCAGCCTGTGCGGAGGGTTCCAGGGGAAGTGGCCTTGCCAGGTTGAAAACTCGATCCTGGTGGGCCGCCCAGTTGAGGGCGGAGAATGGGGACAGTGGAGGCCACTCTGTCAGGTTAAGTGGCCATTATCACTTCTTAGGTTGCAGCCTGGGACCTGGAGCCCGATGAGAGCCGCGCCTGCCTCGCAGGCTGCCTTCTTGAGGGCTCTCCTTTGAGAAGAGGCACTCAGTTTGACTCTGGATTAGAGAGCAAGGCTGATGGGGGAGGCCGGGAGGGGGTGGGTGGACCTCTGTCCACGTCCTTGCCTGGAAGCCCCCGGCAGGGCCTCCAGAGAGAAGCCTGTGTCTGCCCTGTTGCCTGCACCACTGTCCCCTGCCTGCCCCAGGTCTTTTTTGGACTGGGAGTGGAGGGGGGCGTGCAGGAAGTGAGGAGGAGGGGTTGGAGTCCACTGATGGCTGAGGAATGCGCCCCAGAGTCTGCTCAGGGAGCCTGGTGGCAAAGGCGAGCAGAGAGGCAGATAAATGACAGCATCGTCACCAGTCCCCTTCGATCCTCCCCCACAGTCTGCCTGCGTGTGGGAATTCCATCCTCAGGGATTCTAAGCTCCATTTGGGCTCTGCCTGGTTCAGACACGTCTTAACATCTGTCTTTGCTTCATTTTGCCATCTGTGAATTGAATAATTATTGTAGTCAATTGCCTGATGAACCATGGTTGCCATGAGAAGGAATGAGTGAATGATTGTAAAATTCAACAGATTTCTCATGACCTTTGGCTGAGTAATTCCGTTTCCAGGAACGTATTCCTTCCAAATGCCCACTGAACTTTATGTGGTATTATTTATTATTGAACAATATCAAAACAGCCCATGTGTTCCAGTAGCAAGTACTTTATTTGATATATCCAATGAAGGGGATCCTTCATTTCGATCAAAATCATAAGTGGAGATTGAGCAGGGAATGACATTGTAGAAGATATGTATACCATTTACATCTCACTCACTGTTGTATCTTTAGAACCTTGCAAAATGCTTTGTGAATAGCAAGTCTTCAAAAAATATTTGTCAAATTATCTCCACAACATAAAACTTATATCCAAAGGCTTGAGAGAAAATATTCCAGAATATTAACAGGGGGTTCTTTCTGGGTGATGAGCTTATGTATGATTTGAATTTTTCTTTATTCTTCAGGAAATTGAAAAAATTCAATAAAGTGCACATATTGCTCTTATTTTTCAGTGTCATAACTTGCCTATTTTGTTGGCTTAAAAAAAATATAGATCTCTTAAAAATTCAAACAATGTAGAAAAAAGGAATGTGGCAAATTGCCCCCAGCAAACTCATCCTGTGCATCGACCTCTACTTATAGCCTGTGAGATTTTACATAAGGGGGCTCAGGGCATGCAAGCTGTATTGAAGCCCTTTTCCCAAGTGCTGCATCAAGGAGACTTCCCTGGTCAACACAAAGGAATCTCTACCATTTTCGGTGGCTGCAGGGCATTCCGTTTCACAGAGGCACTGAAACTTAACAAAGTGCTGCTCTGTCGCCGTCCACTTAAATTTCGTATTTTTGTGCTTATAATCAAAGCTAATGTAACTTTATAATCAAAAACCTGAGGTTTGGGGTGCAGAGATGAAAGTTTCAACAGGACAGCCCAAAGGAGGGGACCAGGTTTCAGGACTTCAAGAAGACATTCTCATTGTTTGAAGCAGGGTCACGTTACAGAATGAGCAGCAAAGAGAGGCTCAGAGGTGGCTGTTTCAGGGGAGAGTGTTTAGTTCAACAAAAAGAGTCCTTTACTTTCAAAAGAACCCTTCTCGAGTGGAGAAGGCATCCCTCGCCTTTAGAGTGGGAAGGGCTCCATTACCTTGGACAGGCCTCAAGCCCCTCAGAGAGATCCTGTTAGAAAAGAAGTAAGGAGCAGGGAAAGGATTTTTCCAGCTGCTCTGAAGGATCAGGAGCCAGGCTCAGGGGAAGGGCAGAGACAGTGATGGGTTGAATGAATTACTGGCTTGTCAACCTGGGGAGAGACCCTGGCCTGGTGGGAGGAAGAAGCCTGGGCTCCAGGGTCAGATGACCACGGGTTGGGATCCCTGCTCTTTCATCACCAGGTGTGACCTCGAGAAGGTGCCTCACCTGAGACTCTCTATTTTCATCTATAAGACACAGTGACTGCCTTCCAGTGTCTTGTGAGGGTGTGCACAAAGCCCAGCTCCTGAAGTGTGCGGAAACCAATATCACCTTGTTTTTGATGGAAGCAACTCTAGAACATCACACTTCCAAAACGTTTTTAGGAAAGGGAACTTGGTGTTTTCCAAAGTAGCTTGGACTTGGGTTGGGACAGTGGCTACAGCTGGAACCTTTGACCAAAGTTGGTAAATGAGGAGACTGGGCTGCGGGTAACTCTGTGTGTGTGTGTGTGTGTGTGTGTGTGTGTGCACGCGTGCGTGTGTTGGGATGGGTGCTCTTGGGTTGTTAAGTGTGTCGGGGATCATGATGATGGTGAGAAGGAGGAGGAGGCCATGTGACTGGGAGCACGGGGCTGCACAGGAAGACAGGTTAGGTGTGAGAGTGACAGCTGGGTTTGGAGCTGGGCTTGAGTGAGAGTCTGCTGTGCGTGGCTCCGTGGATGAACTCTTTTAGGAGTGGAGTGCCTGACCCCTGGAGTGGCCTTCCTTTCCGATGCTGAACCGGGTTCCCGTGAAGAGGAATGGCCTGCAGAGGCTGAGTGAGCTTTCCTGGGAAGCTGGGTGAAAGGGGGAAGGAGGTGAGGCCAGCCGGCCTCTGAGGTGGGGTCCATGTCCAGGGGGCCCAGGGCGTGATTGGGAGGGCCGAGGGAGGAGCATGGCCTTGGGAGGGAGGAAGAGCTGGAGGCCAGGATGGTGTGCGGGGAGGAGCCCTTGTAGTCCTGGGATTGGGGCCGCCTGCCTGGGCCTTGTCCTCCTGTCCCCTCTGCAGGACTGGTCTCAAGCAGCTCCTGTCTGGAGCCACGCTGGCTCCCTGTCTGTCCTCTGGTTGCTTTCTCAGGCCCACTTCGATCGGGACCCACCTTCCCCCAATCCTGCTTCCCAGGGCTCCCAGCCTTCAGCGTCTCCTCCCCTGATAGCCACACGTTCCGGGTTCCGCCTTCCCTGGAACGCTCGCCCCGTCTCTCTTGCGGCGGCTCTGCCTTGCCTCTGGGGCCTCAGCTGGAGTCCCACTTGCTCAGCTCCTTTCGTGTCAGGGCCCTCTCTGCTGTCTCCTGCTCTGAATATGGACGACTCGTGGGGGCCAGGCCCGCCAGGTGATGGTAGTGGTACCCCCAAAGGGGCCCTTTCCATGTGTGGGCCACGCTTTTTACTTGTTTATGCCTTATTTTAATCCTGTGAGGTAAACAGTTATTATCCCCAGTTTACAGATGAGGAAACTGAGGCTCAGTGGCAATTCTGCCTGAAGAGCCTCTCTAACTAGCTAATTTCCAAGTTCTTTCCTGTGTGAATGTCTTGTCTTTTCAATGAGACTGAGCTATTTCAAGGCAAAAACCATGTTTTGGGGTTCTGGAGCACTCCCAGTAGTGAGCCTGGGCCCTGAGTGTTCCTGTTGGTTGAACATGTGCTGCAAAGAGGTCTTAGTTTATTTTAAAAATTTTATTTATTTATTTTTTATTTTTTGGCTGCCCTACTCAGCATGAGGGACCTTAGTTCCCTGACCAGGGACTGAACCCATGCCCCCAGCAGTGGAAATGCAGACTCCTAACCACTAGACCACAGGGAAGCCCCCCAGCTTGCTAGGACAACATAGACTTGGGGTCCTGGAGCTTGGCGGGAAAGCACCCAGTCTCATTCGTGACATGACTGACTTGAGCCGCGTGGTGAGGCAGCCGGAGCTGAGTGCCAGCCTGGGGCACACCGTGGGCAGCTCACCATCTCCTTCTCTCCTCTCCTCCACCAGGGAACTCAATGGCAACAACATCACTCGGATCCACAAGAACGACTTCGCGGGACTCAAGCAGCTGCGGGTGCTGTGAGTCTGAGATGCCGCCCCTTGTAGGCTTTCTCCTGCCCTGCCCACTCAGCAGTGGTCTCACGGTAGAGCCCTGGCTGTGGATCGAAGGGCTGTAAGCCAGTGGGGCCCCGCCCCTGCGTAGGCAGTCTTGGGGTGACGGGAGCAATAGGTCGAGGTGCTGCCAAGCCCTGACCCAGAGTGGCCACTTCCTCACACATAACTGAGAAAACTGGCTGTGAAGCGGGTACCAGTGGTCACTGCCTGGCAGGGCCTGTGCGGATGGGTCTGCCTTGTCCATTGGCTGGCTGCTGGGGTGAGGCAAGACCAGGTCTGCTCAAGCTGCCGTAGCAGAAGGCCACAGACTGGGTGGTTAACCAACAGAAATTAAATTTCTCACAGTTCTAGGGGCTTAGAAGGCTAAGGCCAGGATGCCATCGGGGTTGGTTTGGGGAGGCCTCTGCCCCTGGCCACCTTCTTGCTGTGTCCTCAAGTGGCCTGCCCTGTGTGTGTGCACACAGACATCTCTGTGTCTCTTCTTATGAAGATACCAGTCCTGGCAGACTGGGGCCTCGCCCTTAGGACCTCATTAAGCATTCATTCTGTACCTGAAGGCCTTACCTCTAAACAGAATCCCAAGAACTTCCATGTGTAAATTCTGGGGAGGAGAATGGCCCTATGCAGTCTATAACAGTCTCCACAGCTCTTTTGAACTTGTGCCCCAGAAAGACTTCCCAGCGAGGCCACAGACCCCTTGATTTGAGGAGGAAGTTACAGAGGGGAAGCTGAGGCCAGAGGTGACCCCTTCAGGTGGCTGGCAGTGGCAGACATTGGAGGCGGCAGGTATGGCTGTGTTGGGCTTGGCCACCAGCCAGCAAAGGAGTTATCCATGACACCTGCCTTGTCAGGCTGGGCAGGGGTGAGGAGTGAGGGGAAGGGGTGGATCCCTCCACCTCTCCTGCTCTGAATGTCTCAGCCTACAAACGCAGGTGTGCAGGGAAGAACTGCAGTTCTTTATTTTCTCTACTTCAACTCAGTTTCTGCTTTGAGCCAGTTTCAACATCCCACCTGGCTGGCAAGGAAATTCATTATGGTCCTAGGGTCCCTCATTCTCTACTCCCCGGGTAATGCAGGGGTCCTGGCCCTAGCTCTTTCAGAGCGATTGACTTTGTGGCTCCGAAGATCTTTGGAGGAGCTGGTGAGCCTGTGGTTGATCCTCTCTGGGATCATAGCTGTCTATCACTGTGGAAGGGGTTTCTGATTCTCCAGAACCCCTGACTCTGACCCCTTCCCAGGCTCCAGGAACCTCCTCTGAGTCTAGGGAAGCCCCCTTTCCATCTTGGTGTTACCCCTCCTCCCCACCCCACCCCCAGTCTCCAGTGTAACCTCCTCAACAGCCCAGGTGTTTGGACACAAAGCAGAGGAAGAGAAGTGTCTGGTAGCAGCTTCTGCCCCCTGCCCTGCCTGAAACCTCATCTGAGGCCCTTGTGGGACCCCGTAAGCCACCTGCTTGAGGGGAGGGAGGGGAAAACATGGGAGAAAAACATACTCGATGAGCTCAGAAATTACCGTGCAGCAAGTGATCTGCTGGCGAAAAATGCTGCCCTGTCAGCCAGATGCTCTGGGTTTCAGGGCGCGTTGGCGGTGAGGAGGGGCAGAGTTCCCCCAAGCCAGGTGGTTCAGTTGGCAGCAGATGTGGCCAGGCAGAGTGGGAGCACTGGCAGAGGGGGTGTCGTCTGCCAACTGCAGAGTGTGTTTGCTGCATGTGTGGGCTATGCCCAGTTGGCACAAGCTCCCTTCCCCCTGCTACTGGTTGGTTCCCCCTGCTCTGCCCCATGGACATGTGCCCTCTGGGCCAGAGAAGGGCGTATACACCAGGAGTGCAGAACTAGCCCCTGCTGTCTGGGCCCCGGCTTCCCTGAGCTTGCCTTTGGAGCAATGGCCTAATGCTCTGGTTCCCCATGGCCTTCTGCCATGCTAACAGCTTCAGAGGGTCAGCACTGGTCAGGGCTGGAAGCACAAATTGCTGTTGGGGCTGAGTGTGCTGAGGAGCCTGTGTTGGAAATTTGCAGAGCTGGGAAGAAGTGTTAACTCAGGCCAGAGCTCGGGAATGTGTGGTCTCCAGCACTGTTCCTGTTTCACTCTCGTGCCAGCTATTTCTAGGAGTCCTTGTCGACCATCCTGTAGCTGTCCTTGTCTCTTTGCTTCCCCAGGCAGCTGATGGAGAACCAGATTGGAGTGGTGGAACGGGGGGCTTTTGATGACATGAAGGAGCTGGAGCGGCTGTGAGTATCCATGGGTGCTGGCTCAGGAGGGCGCTGGGGCTGGCAGAGGGGACTTAAGCGGGTTGAGCCTGGTGGGAGGAGCCAGCGCTGCACACCCAGCCTGCCTCCTGCCTGCAGATGGGGGCTAGGGCAGTGGCAGCGTGGAAGGGGTCGCAGCGGCATCGAGAGATGATGGCAAAGACAGCTGGAGAAGTCCCCACCCCACATTCTAAACACAGCGATCTCTGCTGTTTTTCCCTGAAAATACATCATGGCAAAACATCCACACAGTATAGAGGAAGCAAAATTCCCTCCTATAATCTTATACCCAGACATAACCAGTCATTGATTTGTGTGGCTTTAAAGAAGGCACTGGTGCCCAGGGGACCAACTGCAGGGATGCCCCAGGAGCAGTGTCTCGGCTGGTTGGGGCCACAGCACAGAATTGAAGGTGGTATTCTCTGATTTGCAACCTTTGTTCCTTCAGGGACTTTTGAGTTTGCAAATAGTTCTTGATCAATTTTTACATTTCAGATGGGCAATAATGAGAAAAAAAAAAAGGAATGTGGTATGGATGAGGTGGGGTTGGCCACTGGCCTCATTTTTCCTGCATTGGTTTGGCTGCAAGTGTCAAGAGTTCATGCCTTTTGAATCAGAAAGTCCATTTTATTTTAAGGAAATAATCAGAAACATGACTAAAAATATGTATATCAGGGTATTCACTGCATATTATTAAATATAATAAAAGTTGGAAACAGCCATTCTGGTGGAGATGTAAGGTATAAAACCACATTTTTGAAGAACTGTTAAGGCTATAGGAATGTGTCCACACTTAATATAATGTTAAGTGGGAAAGGGAGGAAGTGACTTTTGTTTAAATGAAATCAACTTGTATGTGTCCAGAATACAAGAGGAAGAAAATAATTGAGATTGTTAACTCTCATTACTTTGAGTGGTGGGATAACAGCTAACTTTAATTTTATTCTTTGTGCTTTCCTTTTTTGTGGATTTTTCCCCCCAGTGAGTTTATGATGATAACTATAGCTTTTATCGATTGCCTCACTCTATGCCAGGCACCAAGATAAATACTTTGTCCTCCAATATCTCATTTAATCCTTAAAACAACACTGTGGTCAGCGGTGTCATTCAGATGAGAAGCGGAGGTGCACAAAAGTTAAGGCACTTGCCTTACTGAATGATTATTAAGTGATTAAATGCAGAAGAGGGGATTAGAATCCAGATCATTTTGCCGCCAAAGCCTGAGCTCTTAATGGCTGTAATCTAACACCTCACTTTCCTCTTTTACTTCAAAGAAAATGAGGTATTAAGTAAATGGAAAGAAGATGATTGTCTCATTGCTTTCCTGTAGCCTGGAGAAAAACCAAGCTGAACTTTTTTTTATCCAGGTCTAAAACCGAGCCATAAGGAACCCAGAGCTACAACAGATATTTCGTCCCATGTTTATTTTCTTTCCAAGGCTCAGCGCAAAAGACATGCTCATGACCTCTCTGTGTGGGGTGATTTGGTCCTCACCCATTTCAGCTCTGGCTCCGGGGCTGCCATGCCCTTCGGGGGGAGAAGAGGTGGGTGGGAATCTAGACAGGACTGGTGGCCCACGACACACCTGCGGCTGACACCTGAGGGTGGGCAGGGTCCTCTTTTTCAAGTCATGACGGGTAGCTGGAGACTTTTGTCCCTTCTCTCCTTCTCCTATTCTTTCTTCCTGGGTGAGTCACCAGCAGCTGCATGATGGGCTGCTCCTGCGGTGTGGACAGCTCTGTCCCAGGGGAATCCAGTGCCGGCTGTGGATGGCTCACACCCTCTCCTCCGACTTGTTGGAGACCAGTGGTGGATCAGTTAATCATAAAAGCTGGATAAAGTAGGGAGGCATAGAAACTATCCATTTGATGTGAAAACTTATAAATGTGCATTTACTGACCTGACTCCATTTTCTTTTTTCAATTTTTGCCAATGTCTTACTTTTTAGTTTCTTTAAGGAAGAGTGAGATTTTTAGAGGGCCCGTGGAAGCAATCTGGTTGGAAAATTGTGAATTTCTTTTATGACCTCCTTCTGCCAACCCCCCTAGTCTTTTACCCAACAACTCTTTAATTAGCATCTTTCGTTATAGTGATTCTTTCCAAGGCAGCCAACTAGCTTTTCTAGAGATGACTCTTTTCACACTAGTATTTCATTCATCCATGTAATCATCATTCATTTATATAATTATAAGTACCTCTGGCATAAGCAGGTTTGGGAACAGACACGATTGGTTCTTTTAAGTAGTTACAGACTTGAGCCAGAAGCAGAAGCGGGTGGTGCTACCAGCCGTGAGGATGGGTGGGTCACTGGGTTTGGTTGTTTGATGTTGAAGCGGGCAGAGCACTCAGTCACTCCGAGTGGGCTGAGGGGGAGGAGCATGTGTAAGGTGAGGTGGGGGCCATGGAAAGGTGGGCTTCAGAACCCACTTCTCCTACTCGGTGGTGACTTGGGGGAGTCATTCACATCCCACTTCCCTCAGCTATCAAAGAGACAGTTCAGCCAGGCCTACAAACATATTCTCAGAACCTGAGAGCCCAGCCACGTGGTAAGATGGCGATGGTCAAACCTTCTTCGGGGTCATTTCAGGGAGGAGATGGGAGGTTACGTGCACGCTTTGTACTCAAAAGAGAGAAAGTCACCTTTTCCTTCTGCCTCCCCTCCAATGCTGAGGTGGTGCATTTATCCCAGTGCCTGGCACAAAATGAGGCTGGTTGGGGCCTTACTACACTGTCATTTTTCTTGGCTTTCTGCAGGTCACTCCGCATGCTAGGTCCCTCCTTTGGTGTCTTTTGATTTTCCACTTTAGCAGTTGAATGTCTTTTCCTTTTAAGTGTTTTTCAGAAACTGAAGCCAGGAAAGTGAGCAAGTCTTGGGGGAAAACAAAACAAAACAAAACCCAGTGATTACCATGCAGTGTAAATATAGGATTAATTTATTGGACGAGCTTAAGGAAATTGGAGCGATCTGATATCTACTCCTGTTGCTTTAGGGATTACATTGGTGGTCCTTTATTCCCCCCAAGGCAATGATGTGTTTCCCTAGGAGCCTGCCCTTTAGAGTAAACTGCTTCCAGCTGGTCTAAGATTGTAACTCTAACTGTCCTGTGTTGGAAAATGGTACCTTTCTCACATGTCAGATGAAAGGTGACCTCCTAGGAGGTAACCACAGACCAGTGAGACTGAGCTCGTCAAATTATATTTCCTCCTCCCTCCCAGCAGAAGAAAGCTTTTGCCCAGTTGGTTTATCATCCTCTAGAACTATTAAAGGAGGTGGTTGTGGGAAATTCAAAATATATGGGAGACTAGGGGCTCCCTGGTGGCTCAGTGCTAAGAACCCACCTGCCAGTTCAGGAGAGGCAGGAGACTCTGGTTTGACCCCTGGGTCAGGAAGATCCCCTGAAAGAGGGAATGTCAACCCATTCCAGTATTCTTGCCTGGAAAATCCCATGGACAGAGGAGCCTGGTGGGCTACAGTCCGTGGGGTTGAAAAGAGTCAGACTCGACTGAGCGCCCACACATGGTAGACTAGAGGACAGGGGCTGCATTTGACACCAGTGCCTCTCAGCCTTGATGTGCACTCAGATCCCTTGGGGATCTGCTTGAGATGCAGAGCCCGAATCAACAGGTCTGGGGTAGCCTGGGGCACGCCTCTCTCACCAGCTTCCTAGGTGATGCTCCTGCAGGCGGTCCACGGACACTGTGAGTGCCGAAAGTTTCGTACTTTATAGGTGTCATTCCCCCCACCTCCCACAGCCCCTGCCGTGGGGCAGGAGTCCTGCACTCCAGTGTCAGAGAACTGGTTACGAAGGTGTCAAGATGAGTCAGGTTAAACTTCACTGCCTTCCTCAGACAAGTCTGAATTTTTTCTGCGTTGTCTGTAAGGCCACATTCCAGAACCAAACTTCTTACTCCTGCCTATGTCTATGGTACTAAATAATCTTCCAGCTATAGAAGAATTAGAAATGATGGACATACTAAAAGTAACATAATTAAAAATAGAGTTGTCATTCTCTATTGTCTGGCATGGAAAAGAACATGAAAGTGTGAAAGTGTTAGTCACTCAGTTGTGTCTAACTCTTTGCAACCCCATAGACTATAGCCAGCCAGGCTCCTCTGTCCATGGAATTCTCCAGGAATACTTGAGTGGGTAGCCGTTTCATTCTCCAAGGGATCTTCCTGACCAAGGAATCGAACCCAGGTCTCCTATTTTGCAGGCAGATTCTTTTTTTAAAATTAATTAATTTATTTTAATTGGAGGCTAATTACTTTACAACATTGTAGTGGTTTTTGCCATACATTGACATGAATCAGCAATGGGTTTACATGTGTTCCCCATCCTGAACCCCCCTTACCTCCCTCCCCATCCCATCCCTCTGGATCATCCCAATGCACCAGCCCTGAGCACCCTGTCTCATGCACCGAACCTAGACTGGCAATCTTTTTCACATATGATAATATACATGTTTCGGTGCTATTCTTTCAAATTATCCCACCCTCGTCTTCTCCCACAGAGTCCAAAAGACTTGTATACATCTGTGTCTCTTGCTGTCTCTCATATAGGGTCATTGTTACCATCTTTTTAAATTACATATATATGTGTTAGTATACTATATTGGTGTTTTTCTTTCTAACTTACTTCACTCTGTATAATAGGCTCCAGTTTCATCCACTTCATTAGAACTGATTCAAATGCATTCTTTTTAACGGCTGAGTAATATTCCATTGTGTATATGTACCATACATAACTTTCTTATCCATTCGTGTGCCGATGGACATCTAGGTTGCTTCCATGTCCTGGCTATTGTAAATAGTGCTGCGATGAACATTGGGGTACACATGTCTCTTTCAATTCTGGTTTTCTTGGTGTGTATGCCCAGCAGTGGGATTGCTGGGTCATATGGCAGTTCTGTTTCCAGTTTTTTAAGGAATCTCCACACTGTTCTCCATAGTGGCTGTACTAGTTTGCATTCCCAACAGTGTAAGAGGGTTCCCTTTTCTCCACACCCTCTCCAGCATTTATTGTTTGTAGACTTTTGGATCGCAGCCATTCTGACTGGCGTGAGATTGTACCTCGTTGTGGTCTTGATTTGCATTTCTCTGATAATGAGTGATGTTGAGCATCTTTTCATGTGTTTGTTAGCTCTCTGTATGTCTTCTTTGGAGAACTGTCTGTTTAGTTCTTTGGCCCATTTTTTGATTGGGTCATTTATTTTTCTGGAATTGAGCTGCAGGAGCTGCTTGTATATATTTGAGATTAATTCTTTGTCAGTTGCTTCATTTGCTATTATTTTCTCCCTTTCTGAAGGCTGTCTTTTCACCTTGCTTATAGTTTCCTTCGTTGTGCAAAAGCTTTTAAGTTTAATTAGGTCCCTTTTTTTTTTTGGCTTTTATTTCCATTACTCTAGGAGGTGGGTCATAGAGGATCTTGCTGTGATTTATGTCAGAGAGTGTTTTGCCTATGTTTTCCTCTAGGAGTTTTATAGTTTCTGGTCTTACGTTTAGATCTTTAATCCATTTTGAGTTTATTTTTGTGTATGGTGTTAGAAAGTGTTCTAGTTTCATTCTTTTACAAGTGGTTGACCAGTTTTCCCAGCACCACTTGTTAAAGAGACTGTCTTTTCTCCACTGTGTATTCTTGTGCAGGCAGATTCTTTACAGTCTGAGCCACCAGGGAAGCCTGTCTGGCACGGAAAGACATCTGCAAATTGTTGAGTAGGAAAAATTCAGGTGGCTTAATGCTTTCTCTTCTATTATTTGAGGCTTT